>VYZQ01054341.1:99470-110416 GCA_013400655.1 Mystacornis crossleyi | reverse complement strand
CCTGTACCTGGGTCTCACCAGCCTCACAGGAAGAATTTACTCATCTTATCTAATCTCTACCCTGCCCTCTGTTAGTTTAAAGCCATTTGCCCTTGCTCTATCATTGCCCTTGTGAAAGGTCCCTCTCCAGCCAACACAGTATTGGGGTGAACTCTGAAAAAACACAGCTGATATGAAATTTAATAATTTAAGAGATTGTTTTAAGACTGTTTCTAGTAGACTGAACAATTTAGATCTCTAGTTTGTGGTGGCTGGGAAGTTTTATTCTTGACACTGGTACAGAAATGGAAAGGAGGAATTTTATGGCAATCTTCTGAAGGAAAAATTCTTCCAGTTGTAGATGTTGTTTCAAAACCATGTGTGCAACCATTAAAACAACTAAATGAAGATCATGATGTTCATGAAATAATTTTGTCTCCTACATATCCCTTCCTGACTAAATATCCACATCCATTGCTGATAATTAGGGAAGTCTGGGTAAACAGAGATGTCTCAAACCGTCTGTTTAAAATCATCACCTTCATTTTCAGCTATATTAGTGGGGGATTAAAATCTGGAGGCCAGGACTTGTCATGATCGTGTCCCATCTTACACTCTAAATATTTCCATTGCAGAATTGTCAGCAAATCTGGAAAACAGCTGAAAGCCAGTCCAGGAAAATATTATACTTTAGCAATGCGTTTGTATATGAATATCACCTAATTGTGCAAAATTTAGACCATCTTCTTCCTGAAAACCATGAAAGTATTTGCTCTATATAGGAAAAAAACAATATAAAAACCAACCCCCTGAAACTTTGGAATATCTTAAATGAGGAACAACTGATCCAACTGACACCAGCTGAAGCTGATTTTCATTCTCTATAGCACTCAGGTAGCTTAGGGTAACTTTTTAGATACAAAAATGTTATCTTGCATAAAACATTACCAAAGCCTGTGCTGGGCGTGGATATTTGCAAAGATTAAGACAGAAGGCATGGTCTGATGTGGAAGCACACACTGACTAAGGAAACAGCACTCAGCTCCCAAGAGCCAAAACCATAAATGAGTCAACATCTCTTCTCAAATGAAGCCCACTAAGCTTCTTTTTTTTTTTTTTTCATGCACCTCACAATTTTATGGTTTGAATATTATCCCTGCTGTTGTTGAAATGTCAGTCAAGAAAACATTTTTGTGGGGGGTTTATGTACTTGCCTTCTTGTAAATGTAAATTCCATAGATATTTCACATCCTGATAGGGGTCGCATTGATAACGTCCCTATGAAAAAAAAGTACAGCAGAATCCCCATAGATCTCACACCCAAGTGCCCAGACGAGAGGATAAAATTTTTCATACCAGCAACTGTGTGAGCAGCAATACCATAGAATCATGGAAAAACCCTCTAAGATCATTGATTCTAACTGTTCCTCCTCCAGCACCACCAAGACCACCAGAAAATCATGTCCCCAGGTGCCACATCTATAGAGCTTGTAAATGTCTCCGGGGGTGGTGACTCCACCACTGGCCTGGACAGCCTGTTCTAAAGCTTGACAATACCTTCCCTGAAGAAATTTTTCCTAATATCGAATCTAAACCTCCCACGGCACAACTCGAGGCCATTTCCTATGGTCCTGGCTCTTGCTCCTTGGCACCAGAGCTTGACCCACACCTGGCTTCACCCTCCTGTCTGGGAGTTGTCTGGGAGTGAGAAGGTCCCCCCTGAGCCTCCTTGTCTCCAGGCTGAGCCCCACCCAACTCCCTCAGTTGCTCCTCATCAGACTTGTGCTCCAGACCCTTCCCCAGCTCTGTTGCCCTTCTCAGGCTTCAGGCCACTCTCTTCATCCCACCCTCAGTGGGAAGGACACACATTTTTAAGGGCTGTTGTTTGTTTTTTTTTTAAAGATGGGCATGCTGATAATATGAACATGTCTGGAAATATTTGGACGTGGTAGGACCTGTGCCTGGGAGGTGGATTTTTCAGTCACTGTTAGTGAGGTCGTAGAGGGAATAAAGTACACACAGTCCATTCCCTGACTCTCCCCACATGGATGAGTCTAACTCCAAGACCTCAGAAGGCTTATTCCATAAACAGTGGATACTTTAAAACTGTTTGTGGTAAAGTTGGATTATCAATGAGAAACTTTAAACCTCTAAGACTGCTACTTGACAATTTGTCACTCAACTTCAGCAAAACTATAGGGGAAAAGCACAATGAATTAATGAATAGCAACAAATCCCCATGACAACATGTTACTTCATTAAAATTTTATCAGCATTCTTCCTAGGGAAAGCATGCCTTCTGTTCTACGCTGAGCTTCTTCTACAGTGTTTTACAGACAATTCACAGCATTCTGGCGCTTCAAAATTAGTTCCTGTGGAGAGTGAGCTACACACAGACTCTAGATTGTGTCACACAGCGATCTCCTGGGTGCCATGATGAAGTTTTGCCTACATTTTTTGTGTGTATCTTATGCCTTAAACATTAATCAAGCATTTCCCAATTGCTTTCTTTGAGAATAGGTTAATTAGCTGCAAATGCATCTCTGTGTTAATTTTCAGCAAATGCATTAAACTGCATTTCATAAATATTTTCCTAGCAAGCAAAGGAAAGCTTTGAAAGGAAAATGTTTTCATTGCTTTCGCTGGGGCTCTATCTTATGCTTTTTTTTTCTTATTTTCTTTATTTTTTCTGTGGAGATCCATAAAACATATCCATCGGTGTTCTGTGTATTCCTCAGTGTGAATGTAAGTAAAAAAAAGAATAATAATAAAAATGGTTGCTAGATACTGTAAACTTGCCAATATAATCTTAGGATTTGTTAAAAAAAATCTCTGCACAGAAACACTGAATTTATTTGCTTGGAAATTCAAATTATTTTAAAGAGGAATAAAAACCCTATATAGATCATGATAAAAAAGCTGAAATTACTCTTACAAATAAATAATGGCTTGTATGGATATCAGTTAAATGTTCTGGTTATATTAATAACATTTCCCTCAGACTATGGCAGTCCACTTATTGTATGTATTTGGCTCTAAAAGCACCTAGCAATAAAATATCACTTCCCAAGGGCTTTGTAAGCCAAAAAGAGTTTGGATGCAAAGGCTGCAGGGAAGGAAATTCATCCCTAGTTTTTCACCCATGAACTAAGGGTTGACACAGGGATTTGGGTGTTCAAGTGAGCAGCTAAAGAATCAGGCAAGAGGAGGCAGAATAAGTGTCCATATTATAATGTCAGGTTGTGAGCCAGATAGAAAACATCAAAAAATAATGTTTATTTATCATTAAATAGTTATGTTCTACAAAAGATAAATATTGCAAAAGGAAGACACCAAATCTTCCTACCTCCAGCCAAATGCCTGATCTGTACATTCTCTCCTTATGGCTCCATGAATCTTGCCAGTCTTGAGCAGTGGTGCTGGAGCAAACATTTAGAGATATGTCTGTGGAATATTACAGAGAGAATTCTGTTTGGATGTGAAAGTCCCAACCACCACATAGCTTGAGAAAAGCCTGCAGACCAGGTCATCTGCCTTCCTCATGAGTGATCTAATCATTGGGCTCTTATGTCTATTTATTTTGACTTTGTATTCTTTTAATTATTTGAGTTCATTGCAATCTTAGTAACAGGCTTGATTCTGAGGAAGCTCAACAATGTAAATGCCTGAAGTGACTGAGCAGAATTAATATTTTCACCTTGAACCTGAGTCTTTTTTTGAAAATGAGTCTAGGTGGGCATGGTCAGTTCAGCAAAGCCAAAGCATTTCCCACAGAAACATCTGATCACACAATGAAGATTATTATGGGAAATATAAATGCCAGTGGCACATTTCCTCAGGTTGCACCACTGATGTAAGGCCTGAAAGGCAACTAAATGATACATAAGATTCCATGACATGCTCCAGATAACAAAAGAAAACTGGTAATAGATGTCACAAGGGTTAGGAGGCATTTGCATCTCAATGTGGAATGTCAGTGTTCATTAGGAAAGTCTTCCCACCAATTGATCAACTTTTTATTTTTTTGAATTTTAATTTTTTTTTCCCAGCTGTCTGAGATTCAGCTAAACCAACATTTATACATCTTTCTATACAGAGTATTTAGCAGAAGAAATATAGTGCAGGCCTTCTTCTTTCAAAGGGAAGAGCTCAGTGTCATTGAGCTCTGGGAAAACTTCTGAAGAAGTCTGTTATATGATTTTGTTAGGATAAACACTGAAAGAAGCATTGAATCAGTAAATTAAGGAAACTGAGATATATCTTCTCTGAATTTTTTTTTTTTCATAGCTTTAAGTAGTAAGACTCAGGTTCAAGGTGAAAATATTAATTCTACTCAGTCAGTAGAATTCCCCAGCCAAATTTCTGCACAGTTTTTGTTTATTACATTTCATGAGATGTCACCCCATGACTCATTTTAAATTAATGAATCCAGGCCCAGCATGTTGCAGACCCGTTTATAACTGTTCTAATCCTGACAAACGAAACACAGGACAACACCACACTTCTGCCAAAAGAGATCTCCTAATCCCTTTTCTGCAATTCCGTATCATTTTCAGTTTCTCTCATTTTCCTTTTCACTCAAGAAAGGATGGGAACTGGACACTTTAGGAGGGCTGGTAGTTGTACAATTTTGTACACCATTATAACGAAGTCCAAGGCCAACGTCTATTTGTTACATCCTGGACTTGTTTACTGGGAGCCTCACCTTTATTGTCACAGTTGGATAAAGACTCAAGTATCTCCTCATTATGTTTTTTTTTGGCATCTGTAGGCAGCCTGATGGTCATCTGCAGGTGTGTCTTTCCACATTAGTTCTCAAACAACATGACCTTAAGAGAATGTTTTTCAAAACCTCTTTACTTTACTCATCAGTAGCTCCCATTCTTTTCAGTTTCAGCAGTCCCCATACAGACACGTTGTCCCTTGACTACATTATTTGTACCTAGGTCTAGGTACATTTACATTTACATTCATCTAGGTACATTTAGGTACATTTACATCTGGGTACATCTGTACATCTAGGTACATTTACATTCCTAGGTCTAGGAATGTAAAAATAGCTACTGCTACTATGTGGCAGCAATTTTCAGAAACACAGATAGTGCCAGGCTGCAGCCAGCAGGAAATTAAATGTGCTGTCCTTGATGCACTTGCTGCCATACATGGATTTAATGATATTTCAGGGTTCAGCAGGCTGTGGCGTGAGCGTCAGAGATCCGTGGTGAGCAGATTTGTGATGGCATGCAGCAGAGCCAGGGCTGGGAGCTGCGGCACTCAGAGGCACACCTCAGTGGGAGGCAGGTGGTGGCAGGCTGCAGGCTCCCTCCTTACCTTGCTGTCTGGCAGACAGCAGAAAACAGGACAAAGGAACTGGCAGCCACTCTCCTGTTGAAAGGCAGGATCTCCTGCAGTGGTTTTTTTTTGCAGGAACATCTTTAAGTTTGTGGAAAAAGTTTAGGCATGGACACAACCTCTGCAAACTGTCGGAACCCTAAATCCAACATATTTTTTGAGACACTGTAGTCTTCAACCCAAGCCCATGTTTGTGTGAAATATCTATCAGTGTTTGGCCAGACAATAGGACTAAATCATCAATCAGAAATTACAGCTACCACTACCCATAACCACAGCCAAACAGACCATGTGTTATCCTTGGAGAAAGCAGAGGGAAAGGTGTTTCCTTTCTGCTCCTCCTTTCTTTTTCCACCTCTGAAGACGTCAGTAACTTGTGAATTTAAAATAAGGGAGGTGGCTTTGAGCAGGATTCAGATAAAGCCATCATGGGGAGCATGTGGTGCTATTTAAGTTCTTTCTGAACTCTGCCTGTCTGTCTCTGTCCTGTAGTCTTTTTGAGGCAGCTTTTGTTAAAGGCGAGTCATGCCAATCAATCCTGGCAGGTGGTCTTTCTAGTTCCAGGTGTTGACACCAGGTATTTGCTTTGGTCTCCTACATCCTGCATCACAAAGGGAGGTGGAATTCAGCATTTGTTGGCAGAAAGATGATAGATGACATTTGCTGGCTCAACATTCTTCAGCTCCAACAGTTGTTATTCCAGTTCGTGTGCTTCTTGGTAATGAGTAATTGCAGATTAAGGTCTTGGAAATTCGTTGTCCTATGCAGTGGTGGTCTGTCCACCAACATCTATACTTCAAAGTAACTTTGTGTTCCCTGGTTCTTTGTTTTTTGTTATAGGGAAGCTTTTCATTCAGCCTCCTTTAATATCCCAGAGTTTTAATGAGTTGCACTCTATTTTCATCTTAGTCATTTTTATAGAAATCTGATGGTGAATTAGAAACAGCTGCATCCCTCGCAGACATTTCCTAAAAACTACAAGATGCTTAGAAGGATTCTGCTTGCTTATGTCTAGGAAAGGCCCACTGGGGATAGAGATGTATTTGTGTACCTTTATTAAATTCAATTAATTATCTGAGAGCATGAAATAATCTCAATACCTTATCTTTTTATTTTCCTGTTTGCCTTTCATGTGCCATGTCATGTATGCCACGTTGGTTCCAGTGGAGTAGGACAGTTCAGCTGGGAGGGACCTAAAGTGATAAGTCAGTCCAACAAACGAGCTGAGCTTCAAAACAGGCTTGAACCTGACAAGGCAGACCTGGGTGGTTTCCCCTCATAATTTCTTTAACAAAATTACCTGTTTGGGCCCTCTTCCCTGCAGGTTGTGTTACACACTGCACCAGCTCAGTCTTGCTGTTCTACGGATTTTGAAGAAAAAATCTAGGCCATGTTCAATTGTCAAATGATGTTTCTGCCTAAGGACCTCTCCATCTTTTTTTTTGGTTTCTCACTCTCCAAGTAGGTCCATATCACAGAATCAGAGGATGGGTCAAGTTGGAAGGGACCACAGTGGCTCATCTGGTCCCACTTCCCTGCTCCAGCAGGGTCATCCCAAAACACAGGGCACAGGATTGTGTCCTGACAGTTCTGGAATATCCCCAGTGAGGGAGACTCCACAGTCTCTCTGGTCTCTGTTCCAGTGCTCGGTCACTGCACAGGAAAGTTCTTCTGCCTCATGTCCAGGTGGAATTTCCTGGACATCAGTTCCTGCCCGTTCCTCTGGTGCCATTGCTGGGCCCCACAGAGCAGAGCCTGGTCCATCCTCCTTTTAAATATTTATGTATTTGTGAGGTTTGTCACTGCCTCACAGATTTTATCCCAGTGTCTTTTAGCCAAACTTTATCAAGAATTTTGCAGTCTTTAAGCACCAGCCCAAATAACATTTTTTTCTTTTTTTTTCTTTTTTTAGTTTTTATCTTGCTTAAAATATGGTTAACGTTCCTATATCAACTATCCAGAGAGGGGAAGAACTCATTGAAATGGTGGCAAACATATTGAAAGGCTTCCTCTAAAATGGAAAACTGTTTTGACTTTTTGCATTTTATTCTCAAAGAGAGGTCTTTTATCGACGCCAGCTCAGCACCTTGGAGAGAAAAAAGATATCTTGAAAAAGGCTTTTAAACCCTGAGGTTGGCTGAAGGTTTTTTTTCCTTTTCCCTAGACTTTGTAAACACTTTTCTCTGTAAAAGTAATGCACATAATTGTGGGGTCTTCCATCTTTTTATAAGCAATATGGTCTAAGTATCATAAATCTCAAAAAAAGAGCTTTTGGGTTTGGTCTTTTATCTTTCTTTTCACCTGTTTTTGGATGGAAGTTACCCAGTTAGGGAATAAATGCAGAACACAAAGATGTCATTTTCTTTCTTAAACAAGGTCAGTATCCTGACAATAAGGGCACTTTAAAAGCTTTCTATTGTGCATGTGTTCATGGGGGAGAAGGAGCTGATCAATGTCTTTTAAGCTTTGCAGGTTTCTTTTTAGGACTTTTCCTTGGGTTCATTTTTTTTTTCCTCTTTTTTTTTCCCCTGTTAAAAGTGAACTAAATATTTTATTTTCTAAGGAGGAAGTAAAACACCAGTTACATGGCCATATTTTAGTAAGCAAAATGAATCTGGCTGAGGTCTGAATTTGTGTTTTTGTCTTCTGCTTTTAATAGTTAAGCAACATCTCAGCAATATTATATGAAAAAATATCTGGTTATTTTCTTTGCAAGCACAGATTGGCACCATGATCCTGCAAACCACGATGCAGGGCTGTAGTTTTATTAAGGTACTACTCAAAGAGGCCATATGAGGAACACTTTTTTCAGTTGCAAGTTTAGAACTTCTCTTGGTAAGCAAGAAACAGAAAAATACTCCTGGTTTTGTCAGTGGCGGTCTTACAGCATGAAATTGATCTCTCCTAACTTGGTCTCTACTTCCATGTTAGTCCACCATCCTCAGTTCCCATAGGAGTCAATGAAAACAAGTTATTACTACTTCAGAATTTGTTTCCTACTTTTTCTGCCTCTAGTCACAGCCTCAAAGTGCTTTTGATTTGTGCTGTGCTGTTGGTACCTGGTTATTACAGCAGGAATAGGACAAACAGAATCATGGAACGGTCTGGGTTGGAGGGGACCTTAAAGATCATCTCTTTCCAACATCCTGCCATGGACAGGGACAACTTACAGGTTGTTCAGAGCCCTGGCCAGCCTCTGATACACAGACTGATAGACAGTTAATGCTCTATCTATCATGATATTTAACTCACCTTAGAAGTAGTGCAAGTGCCTTGCATAAATACTATTGCTTAAAAGATTGTGCTTAGGAGTGGGCACGTTACAGATATCAAGATAAAGCTGAGCTGATTCAAAAGGTGAACCTTGAAAAAATAATATCACTAATGCACAGAGAATAATAATGCTGCAGATATTGGTGTGATTTAACTTTGCTTAGAAAAGTGAAGCTTCTTGCACTGTTGAGCTATGCAGAATTGTGAAGTAATTTATATGACTAAGTCAAATTTTTGGAAGTGCCGCACTTCCAGGTGTTTCTAAATGAATTTTTTTCACTTAATGCTGCTTAAAAATCCTGAAGCCCAGCAAAGTGTCTGTAGGAAAATAATAGCAAAACACCTGTATCTGGTCTGGGTTTTATTCAGCCAATCATCCACGCTCAAGCCTTCAGCAAAGGCTGAAGTCCTTCAGCCTTAGTGGAGGTGGTTGGGCCTGCTCAGGTGTTTAAAGTGAAGAGCGTTCCTCAGAGCTTTGAATCAACCTCAAATTTGTCTTAAAAAATCTTCAGACAGTTTAGCCCTGCTCATCCTCAGCCATGTGCAGGTGGAATCCATGATCCCAGTGCCGTGGCACAGGGGGCAATGCAAGGATGGAACTGTACTTCTCCTGCTCCCATCTCTTTAAGGTAGTTATAACAGTACTTTAACATAATTTTGATGCTGATTTCATTACAGTGTTTAAAGGAAGATCAATGTAAATGTATGATATCAGCTACCTCATATAAAAGGCTTTTATATAAGCAGGTGGTTTTGGACCTTGCCTCCAGCTATACCTTTTGATCATTTAGAAGGCTACTGATGTACCCCAGGCAACTTACGTAAAACAGTTATTTGTACTCATTTAATGCTATACCTTTAAACACCTCTTTAATCTATTTGCAGCTGTAAAAGGCTCACAGTATGGAAATGCTTTAAAGGAGCAGGCCTAACTTCCACAATTAGGCTGAATTTTATTTTTCTGGATAGAAATTTTGCCCTCTTTCTTCAGCCTGTGCAATCACGTACACATCCAAGCACACACACACTTACCTGTTCTGAGAAAACCTCTAAGCAGAAGCTCCTGTATCAGAAGTGGATGGCAAAGGACTGGATGAGCAGGGATTTCTATGTCTATTCCCTTAAATGCACTTCAGNNTAAATGCACTTCAGTTTTTCAAACAATTCAGGAACCCTTTTAATCTTTAAAAAAAAAAAAAAAAATGAAACGTGTTTGTACCTACAGCAAAAATGTTATCATTTCTGTTTATTTCTTGATACTGTGTGTGAGCTCCATCTGTCAAACAGTGCAAACCAGTTAATAAGATGGCCAAAGATGAAAACACAGACCACAGATCCCTCACTGTGTTTACCTGATTAAACTTATGTCACGGGTAAGGTTTGCAAACCACTGAGAAAAGGGCCTAGTGATTTCATTCTTTATTAATTTATGTGATTGAACCCGATCTTCTGTTTTCTCTCTGGGTTTGTTTCCCAGGTCACAACAACAAACAGTGAAGTCCAGGTAAAAAAAAAAAAGAGCACTTTATGCAGCTTAATAAAGTAATTTTCAGATATGCTGTGTACTCATATGCTCTGTGCTGTGATCAACAATAAATGTGCACAGCAAATCCATTTTATTAATATCTTTAATTGCTTCCAGAAGGTTCTGGTGTTTTATTCTGTCAAACCAGCCATAGAAACACAATTAGATATCAGTTAACACATTTACTCTTCTTATTGTTTTTTGATAGCAACCATCATAAAACAATAAAAGCATTCCTTCCCCATAATGATATTCTGGGGGGCCAGGTGTTCTGCATGTTAGAACAAAATTACTGCCTTTTCTAAATAAAAGCTTTGTGTAACACTGCGGCAGCAGAAGGTGGAAGGGATGTAATGAAGTAGTTACATGCTCATATGTAATTTTCCTCTTTGGATTCATTTGTGGAAGCTGCACATGTACATATTCACACACACAGAGGAAAACGAATCACATGGATTCCTTTTTTAGCCTTCAAAGTGGTGTAATCCAGAAGCAGACCCATTTCTGTAGCTTTTGGGGTGGTGTCTTTGGATACTAAAACCAAACAGGGACACCTATGAGTAAATTAGTTGTAGAGCCTCCTCTTCTATATAGTTACTTTCTTCTAAAATTGAATTTCTAAGGGAGAAATGACATCAGATCCCAAACTGACCATTTGTCTCCCATGGACTGTGAAGGAAGTCTGGCATGGTTTTATCTGCAGATGTTTGTTCTGTTGACATTTAATGTGATGCAAGACACATTTTATTCTTTTTACTTTTTTTTGTAAAGTTCAGGACAGAAAAATCTTTCTGAATAACTACTTCATTACATCCCT
>VYZQ01054341.1:76982-93432 GCA_013400655.1 Mystacornis crossleyi | reverse complement strand
TTTCACTTTAAATGCATTATTTAAAAAAACTGATTTAATTCCTGTTTTAGGTGATACTAGGATAAATTAAAAATATTTTAGAGGCACCATTTGTCATTATGTAATGATATCATTTCAATAAATTAAAAAAAATATGCAGAATCAAATTAATCCCCTCATACATTTGAGCTAGCAAGTCAGTCTTCCTACTTATGTAAGAGCAGAACAGGGAACTGTTATAACATTTTTAAAATAAAATGCTTTAAATCACATCTTATTAACCACAGCTCGTCAGATTATCTGATGTATTCCTAATACTAGTGACTCTGCAAGAACAAAATAAAAACACACATACACCTTTTTCTTTACCATCTAAATAAGTAAAGATGAACAAGAACATAAATATTTGCTTGGTCAAGGCTGATATAAATTTTAGAGTTTAAAATTATGTAGAACTGGTTACTAACTTTTCAAAGGTAAGTATTTTTCCTTTCTGAAAAGTTTTCAAAGCTTTTTGGTTAATTACCATTCCTTTCAGCTTATAGGAAATATTTTTCATTTTAATTCTGAAGTTTATTCATCAGAGTCACCTGGCATTGTTCCAACTGCAGTTTTCATTGTTGACTTAAACAGCTGGAAGCAAGAGCAAGAGAGGGGGATATTTACCTAATGAGAGCAATTCTGTACTGTTGATGTTGTATATTTTCGTTGGAATCCCCATACCCACACAAACAGACTCGGTACAAATTGGGAGTAAAATGTCAGTCACTATCTAGTAAATAAGACTTTATTTCTTCTTTCCAAGACAATGAAAAGGCTGAATATATGTATGGAAATCTATATATTTATTTAAACAAATTAAGAACATTTTGGTATTTTACCTGGGTTACCAGAAAGTACCAAAATGTACCTTATATTTTGTGTTTTAATAGCCAAGAATAAACAAAAAAACCAGAATCCTTTTCTTTGAAAAATAAGAGTACTAGGTGAAGAGCACTGATGAGCTTAGCCTGTATTTTTAAATTATGATTAAAACAGAAATTTTAAGGCACAGTGATATATTTCAAAGTACCAGTTTTGATTTACCAAAATACATGGTTCATTCTCATTCAAGTTTAATAGAATTGCCCACAGCTTAACACCATCAATGTCCTACATTTTTCCTCCAAGAGGAAAATACCTGTGGACAGTAAAAGGTCTCTGTGATTAAAATCCTGCCCAAAATTGATAGTATTTGCCTAAGAGTTGAGTATCAGGCAATGGACAGCTTTTTTGTTTTCCTCCTTCATACTAGGACTATTTTGTCCAGGATCAGCCACCTCATCCGGAATGATGGCACCAGATGCCCAGCCTAACTGCAGTTTAGGAACACAGGTACAGTTTTCTTGAACTGACTTTTCAGCAGAAACACAATTTTATTTTAACTGGAATGAAGGAGTGCCTATTTCAAATCTCCAAGTTCCTGATTCAAACCAATCTAGGGAAAATTCTTTAAAGGAGCTTATTTAATATTAGTAGACAGATCACTAATAGGTTGCAAAGGGAATGCAGAAAGCCTGAAGACCTGTAAGATTACCAAGATATGTCTTTGTATTTATCCATCTGTATCCCTAAACTAACTGTTACATGTTCAAAGGTGTTTGTGTTGTTTTCAAACCCAGACAATGTGCAGATATTTGGTGTATGGTCACGTGTGTTGCCTGTCTGGCTACAGCTCCAGGGAAGTCTTTAAGGCTTATTTGGTTTGTCCTTCCTAAATGAACAGTAAAAATTTAATGGTGGTTCTGGTATTTGTTTAGTTAGCTGACTCTGAAACTCAGAAGAGAAAAAAAATATGGATTGTTTTGCTCATATTTTAGTATCATTCTTCTTTCTAAATCTTGCCCTGATATCCACAATATATCTTAGGAAACTTTACGGCCAAAATATTAAGGTCAGCAACTAAACATATCAAGGTTAAGATCTGAGTTTCTTTTATACAATAAGTACTTGAAAGTTTGTGGAAAAATTGGTGAAATCTGAAAGCCTGTAGAGGTGGAAGTTGAGCAAAGCAGTTATACTGACACGGTTCCTGATTTGGATTTAGATCTCATCCTTCATCCCCCAGAAATCCCCATGGTGGTCTCTGTTTGGGCACATGTATGAAGAGCCAAAGGAGCTGATATTGCTCCTTTGTTAATAACAACTTACCAGTCAGAAAAACACTGGTCCTTCCTAAGGAAAAGACTGATGTAAATGAAGGGTTTAATCAAACCTGTTTAATCAAATGCTGTTAAGTAAAAGGGGATCACCCAGAAAAACAGGGCTAGAACAAAGTTAGCCATGTCAGGAGAGGAGCGCAGGGAATTATCAACATTACTGGAAGAATGCAGTTCTTTGGTCAACACTGCTCCAGGAACTTTATGCTCACAGAGCTAATATGGTTCATGGACATTTCTCAAGACAGTTTGTCCATGGCCAACCGATACAGGGAAGCAAGAGAGTTTCGTGACATGATTATGTCGCCATCCTCTGCCAGATTTTTGAACCAGAGAGAGCTTTCCAGCTATCCAGCTTATCTTCAAAAGATGTATTTCAAGAATTATAGTCCCAGAAGCCCATTGACTCTGAGCTTTTAAGATTAAATTTGATCAATTTGTGCTCTGACACATTGTGGTATTTTGTGGTTGTCCAAAACAACAAAGCACTGCATGGTGATTGAGATGGTCCACTCTGAGAATGTGTTCCGAAGTGATGGCATTACATTTCTCCTTATAATGACTGGCTCATTCCTTGTGCTTTATGGCTTTTACACATTGCAGATTTGCATCATTTTTTATCCTCCAGTGTGCAGGCGTGTACCCTTCACAACTGACTTAGTAGCTAATATATTACATGAATATTTCAACTTATTTCTTCTAAGGCTGCCTGTGTCAAGAATTAATGCCACCTACCCATGTCAGGAACCTTCTTGAACTTCAGTTTTATTGCTTACCTTAAATAATCAAAACAAATTTCATCTGACAGTTTTATTTATTGCTTGTCAGTTTTCTTGGAGTGATAATGAGCTTCTATTCATCCCACCAGGTTGAGATATTTTCATATTTTCATTGACATTGAGGGGCTGGAGCGTGTCCAGAGAAGGGAACAGAGATGGGGAAAGGTCTGGAGCTCAAGTCTGGCGAGGAGCAGCTGAGGGAGCTGGAGGGGCTCTGCCTGGAGAAAAGGAGGCTCAGGGGGGACATTCGGTTTCTCCACAACTCCCTGACAGGAAGGTTCAGACAGGTGAGGGTGGGCTCTTTTACCAAAAAACAAGCAATAGGACCATAGGAAATGGCCTTGAGTTGCCCCAGGAGAGGTTTAGATTGGATATTAGGAACATTTTCTTGACAGAAAAGGTGATCAAGCCTTGGAAAAGTCTGCCCATGCCAGTGGTGGAGTCACCATCCTTGGAGGGATTTAAAAGATGTGTAAATGCGGCACTTGGAGACATGGTTTAGTGATGGCTTGCTGGCTTAATGACTGGACTAGATGATCTTAGCGGTCTTTTCCAAACTAAACAATTCTATGACTCTTTATTAAGTCCCATTCTTGGAATATATTCCTTGAATGAGGGGCTCCCATCTCAATGTCCCAACTCATGCTCCACTTTAATTTGTTCAGTATCAAGGACAGCAGCGATACAGGACCTCCAAAGCTCAATGACCTCCCGTGTCACGTGAACCTTGGCTGCAGATCCTTGGTCAGACTGGGTAGCTCTGGCAGAGGTTAGGAGGGATAATGTATTTCTGTATCAATAGCAGTGAACAGACCACCTCACGTGACTCCAGATGACTTTCTCCGGCCCTGACTGAGCACATGTGCCAGGTGAAACCTTCAGCACATGACTTGAAGCGATGATGTCTCCATAGGATAGATAAAAAAAAAGAATCAAGAGTACTTGCACCATCATCCATTCATGCTGCTTAAAATTACAGTCATTTGTCCCACATTTTGCCATCCTTTTGTCTCATTTCATGCCCTGTGTGTGGGCAACATATTCAAATAAATATGTTCGTAAAGTGTGCTTCTGTAAAATATTCAACTAAATTAGACTGAGCAGTAAAGCTGTCCTGTTTGCTATTATTGAAGGGAGTTACTTGTCAATAATATGTTATATACAAGAACATCTCTAGCCTTAGATTAAAAAGTTCTTCAGATACTTTTGTCAGACAGTCCAGACACCTGCTGTTTCTGTCTGCATCAGTCTTAAGGCATTAAGTAGGAGTGTAACAAAAAAAATATTCATACCTGGAAATGTTCTGTCTAGGAATTCAGTAGAAGTCACACTGAAAATATATGGATCAGAATATAGAACAACTAATCTCCCACGGAAGAATATATTCAATTCCATGGCGGGAAGAAAATTCATTTTTCAATTTGAAGCACTTAAGAATTTCTGAGAAAATTTCTTTTGATTTCCCCAATGAAATTCTATGGGAATTTTCCATATGAGGATGATACCAAAAAACCACAGAATCACAGAATGGTTTGGGTTGGAAGGAGCCTTAAAGGTCATCTTGGTCCAACTCCCCTGCCATGTGCAGGGACACCTTCCACTAGACCAAGTTGCTCCAAGCCCTGTCCAACCTGGCCTTGGACACTTTCAGGGATGGGCCAGCCACAGCTTCTCTGTGCAAGCTGTGCCAGAGCCTCACCACCCTCACAGGAAAGAATTTCTTCCCAATATCTCATCTAAATCTAATCTATATAGTATATCTCAAGGATGAGTGATGAAACAAATGAAAACTTTAACACCAGATTATGATGTTTCCTACAGATCCTGACCTCCCACACTTGAAGTGAGAGAATGTGAAACATGTCCTGTAATACACCTCTGAGTGGCAAAAATGTCTTAATAACAGAAAGAATAAGATTTACTTCCAGAGGTGGACATGCCCAATGTGCAGCCCTTGCTGAGAAACAAACTTCCAGCAGAAGTCTGACAGCTCCCATTGTGCAGAGTGGGCTGAGATATTAAACACTAAGTTTAAAAAGGTTAAAAAAAAAATATTTTCCAGTGCTCTGATTAATGTCCCTGAAAAGTGTGCTTTAAAGGAGCCAGTCAGCTTTCATCTGAATAGGTCAAGAAGAGAGAGACACCTTTAGAGCATGCAAAAAGAGGGTATAACATTCAGTTTGGGTAGTGCCTTACCTGATGAATTCTGATTGCATCCTCATTTGACTTGTTTAAACTGTTACTAAATGTTCTTTAACACCCAGTGAACTAAACACATTGAGGAGAACTTAGTTTGAAAGCTATTATCGTATTCATTTCTTTTACACTTCTGAGAACATTGCTTATGGCACCTTACGAATTCCTGTGAATTCCCTTTTTAGTACCTTAGATAGAGGGTGTGAAAGAGAATATGATCAAAATTAATGCTGAAACATCTCCATAGGCAAAATACTGCCTGGAAAATCAGGCCTTAAGGAGAATTCACTGTTCAGCTTTGGCTTTACATTCACAGCTGAGTGTATTCTAAGTGTTTTATATGGAAAGTAACATGGATATGAGCACTTGGCTTCCCAGTGAATCAGGAAATCCTACTGTTCTACCACTTTGTGCAAAGTATTGGAAAAGCAGAGATGATACACAATATGTAAACTGCAAAGGCTCTCTCATTCTGAGGCACTGCTCTCCCATTAACAACAGGCCTTAAGACCTGCAGATGAAGCCCAACCACAGAACGAACAATCACAGAATCATGGAATGGTTTGGATTGAAAGGAAACCTAAAGAACATCTTGTTCTACTCCCTGCCACAGACAGGGATGCCACTCACTAGCCCAGGTGGCTCCAAGCCCCATCTAACCAGGCCTTGAACACTTCCAGGGATGGGGCCTCCGCAGCTTCTCTGGGCATATGATAATGACCAGATGGTATTTTATGAAAAAGTCAAACACCAACTTTTTAAATCAAACTTTTTCCAGTCCAAAGTGAAGTCAAATAATGGGCACAGTACTGCTGTTGAGAAGAGTAGTACTAAATGGTTGATATTTGGAACCAGAGGTGTTTGTGTTTAGGGGTTATATCGTTCCTGAGTTGTACTTTCTTATCAAACAATAGTAGATTAATCTCCACGATCTAAAAGACAAAATTTCTCTCCCCATTCTTTGCAAAACCAGAAGGTGAAGGTACAAAATTGCAGCCTCTGAGAGGTTTTGTATTAGGTTATCACTGAAGTGACTAACAAAATTAACCAAGAGGTAATTTTTTGCTAAATTCATATTCCCACTGATGTTCTGAGAGCAAACCTTCCTCTTTAATGCAGCCTTTTAGACAGCCAGGAGGCTGGAGGTGGTAATTCGTAAGTGGAAGATATTTTAATATCTTTGCACCCAGATGTGGTTTCACGCTTGCTGGCTGTGATTTTCTTTCAAATAGCTTCTCTTTGTATTATGGGATATTCTGTGATGAGTGAAAAGTCTAACCAAGACTGTGTCATGGCATCTGACATAAGACAGTTCTGGGGATAATCAGATCTACAAAAAGTTCAAGTATCATGTAGAAATTTAACCAAATTTTTATAATTTATCTTTCATTATTTACAAGGCAGGTATCTGTAATCACATGCTCTAACTCCCTGAAGAAAGAAAGTAGAAAGGAAAAAAAAAATGAAGGGGGGAGGAAAAACATTTTTAGGAATCACTGCAGCTCATTTGAAATAAATATCTTAGAAGGTCAGATGAATTATTTGCTTAAACTCCCCTTCCTCTGTGTTGGCTTTGCTGAGTATTGCAGGAAACCAGCTCTGAGGACATTTTAGTTGGGCGAGATGTGTCCCATGTGTGGTGTTTATGTCAGATGTGACCTGATGGATATAACCACCTACCACCTCTCCTGGGGCTCTAGTCTGACATTAGACATAGAAACTTGAATATTCTCTGTCTCCAAGAGCAAACCTGACAAACTGGGGGTTAACAGCAGAAAGGAGGCGAAGCATCGTGTACTTTTCCTGTCTACACAATACCCAGATGGCATCAATCTGGTATCCCCGAGAAACCCCTTGATAAATTGCAACATACGAGCAGGTTGAGAGAGTGGGCTTGCATAAAATCTGATGTGCATTTAGAAGGAGAAGAATATCTCAGTTTCCTGAAAATAATCATTATTTTCAAACAGTTCATCACACAATATTCATGAAATGCACTTGGTTTTCATGTGTATGTGAGCTTTTCTCTCCTAATCCTGTCGATTGCACTGTATTTTAAAGTCAGATGAAAGGAAGAGCAAGCAAACAGAGTTTTTTCCGTGGCTTTGATGTCACTAATGTTCTGTCAACTGGCTTATTAAACCATACACTCTTAGTACTCTAAGCAAAAGCTTGAGTGCTTTACAAGGTGTCTAAAAATATACTGTGATCCTTAAAAGTATGATCATACTTATCGGACAAGACACTAAATAAAAGATGATGCTCAAGACCTCTTCTATATTTTATTCACCTCTACATATAAGTTTAATCAGAGCGGCAGAATTTTCAGTTCAGTCATAGTCTGTTAGGGAAGTCTTGCGGAGTCTGGAGGTGAGGTTTTTACACTGTGTTTTAAAAACAGTTTAAACAACACCATCCAGCTAATTTCCAGCATGGAGCAATCTGGAATGAAAATGACACTGAGAGAAGAAATTGCTTGCAGCATTATTTTGTTGCAATAGAATACAACAATCCCACAAAGGAACAGGGGGATCAGTGATAAGTGTTGAGCTCACAAGACTTATACAGAGTGCAAAGCAGCTAAAAATCTGCACTGAATCCCAAGTCTAAAGTGACCTGTTGCTGTGCTGAGAGTGACTCCATTCTTTCCCTGAAAAGAAGGTTCTTTCCTGTTCCCATTACCTGAGGGTTTCTACACTTGTCTAATGCCTGCAGAATTCCTGAATTCATTCCGTGACATTAAAATTGGATGAAGAGAGTTTGGAAAAATGTGACCAATTGGGCAGATTTTTAGCTGGTGCATCCTACCTTCTCTTATATGGTGGGACTCAATAAAGATTTGACTCCAGACTTTCTTTTGATAGAAATATAATTCTCTGGAGCGCTGAGAAACTTTGCAAGCTACTTTGTCATGGAATCATAGAATTGTTTGGTTTGAAAACAATCTTAAAGATCATTTAGTTCCAAACCCCTGCCATGGGCAGGGAAACCCCTTAGGTCCTTGCTCCTGCAACCCATAAAGTGAGAATGCAGTGTTATTCCTCAAATTTTGACTTAGAATGTCTTCTAAAATAATTACCCAAATTTTGAGAAGATTTTGTATTGCAGTGAACTTCTGGGTCTGTTGACATTAGCACTGACTCTTTTTGGCTTCTCTGGGACCAGAATATTTTATTTGATTTCTTTTCCCGCTGAACAGAAAATATTCCCTTACTATTTGTTTTATTACCTTATCTCAGATATGTTTTTTTCTTTTTGCTGCTGAGTAGCATTCTCAATAAAACTGGGTCACAGGAGTAACAAGAGAGAGCTTCAGAAGACGACTAGCTCTTGCTCTTTCCCTGCTTTCTGTTTGGTACTTTAAGCCTCTGCAGGGCTTTTAATCCGAGATCTCTGGATGGGATTCAGCAGGCTTAGCAACAAAACATAAAAGCTTACCAAAAGCACCCCAGAAAGGACTGCATTCTGTCTGCCTTTTTCCTAGCTGATCATGTACTCGTGCTGCTTTCATATCTACCATTTTTAATTACTTTTCCTCATTTTTTGGAAACCATATACTATAGCTTTGCATTTGAAAAAAATCATCTGGCTTGATAAACCCACACAGTCATGCTGAATGGGGAATCTGCATTTCTACTTCCAAAGGCAGCCTCCAGGTCAGCAGATGAAAACTCCGAGGTCAAAATGTTGTCGGTAATGAGATCTCAGTATTTCAAAAGTTCACATAGCTCTTTGTACAATGCAGGAGAATCCCTCTGTTTCCTCTGGTGCTGTTTCATGCTAATTTTGAAGCTGCAAACCAGCATGAAACGTTTCAAATGAAACATCAATTCATCCTGGATCCTAATTTATGGCTTTTGCAGAGTGCTGGGGCTGAAACTGTTGAATTCTTAAGAATGAGAAAAAGACAGTATGTGAACCTAGAGAGCACAGCAGAGAAATGAGAAGTGAGTTAATTGCAAATATTCCAAATACATCTTTTACATGAAGATAGGATCTATTCTTTCCTGCTTTACACTTCCATTATAAAAGGTGCAATAAATAATAACTTGTTTCATCAATATTTTTCCTCCTTCCCCTCCCTTTTCGAAAGGATACATGACAGTGTAGGCATAAATTAAAGCCCATGAGACTTGTTCACCCTCTTTTGATAGTCCTTGGAGCAACTCAGATGTTCACAGCAAGCTCATCCCAATTTTGCAATACATGTGCTGGCAGAAGAAGGGGATCTGTATGTGCTCATCACTGCAAACAGAGAAAGCTTTCAATTCTAACACTCGAAGTTCCTCACCAAGTCCTTGAGGAAAAATTGACATCAGCAGTCCAACAGACATTGAGGTTTCACAAATAGTAGGTCTTGATCACCTGGAAGCCTTGATACTTTTATGACAGAACAGTTTATTTTAAAGTTTGAGCCACTTATTTTCATCTTTCCTTCCTCATTTATACTCCAAAGCTTTGGAGTATAAATGAGCAAGAAGTAGAGAGCAAAGCCATTATGAGAAACTTTCTCATGCTTCTTAAACTAAATAAAATGTTGACATAATGAAAATAATGTAAATTTAAAAAGTAACATTTTTCTACAGGCATTGAGGTCTACGGTTTGTGAGGAGACAAGAACTACATGAAGGTTAACAAATGTTAGTGTTAAAGAGGGAGTTGAGCACAAGTTTTCTTTCCAACTTCAGAAACATTTTCTTGCAAGAGAAATACTTAAAAGCTGGCCTCATTCTGGGCTGTCTTGTTTTCTAAAGTATGTGAACCCTTTCTGTTTTGAAACATTTCTTAAATTTTTTTAGAACATATGTTGTGGCTCTAGATGTGGCACCTTTATAATTTGTTCACAAAACATGTTTGTTTAGCATCTATAGCCCAAGGCCCCAGAGATTAGAGAAGCAGGGATCATCTCCGAGCTGAACCCAAGCCCTGAACCTTTAGAGTTTTGTCTGTTATTGATGTTTGTATCCATCTGAAAATGCTGACAAACTGGACTTCCTGTCATTCAGAAACAACACAGAGACGCTTGAAATGTGATTTTCCCCTGCTTTTCATTTCTTTAGACAAACCCAGCACTGTATATCAGATACACATTGAGGATTAAGTTCTAATTACAATCAATATCTTTGCCATGCCCGATTCTCCAAATAATATATATTTCAGTCAGTGCACTTCAGGGATTTATCTCTGTGAGGCCCGTTTCTGCCCAAATCAGTGTGTCTTTCCCTTTGATATTCCCACAGTGTTCACATATACCCTCAAACATACACAGCCCTGGGTAATATGTCTCCAATGCGATGAAATCAATGGGAACACAGCCTTTTTTGCCTGACAGTATTGTCAGGGTGTATTATCTGGTTTAGGCTGTGGCTTCAGTTCATAGCAGTCGTCAGTTAAATTTCCCTTTCTGAAGCTGAGCAAAGTGTGGTAATGTCACAGCCACAGGCGACTGCCGCTCACAGGACGGTTTACCGGTGGAGCTTAGCCTCCTGGCTTGTCACAGTGTATATATCTCAGGGTCTTCTTTTCCTTCCTACTCAGAGGTTTCCAAGAATGTTGCCTGGAGCAGTCATGGGATGCAAAAAAAGAGAGATTTTTGTTCTGCACTTAGCAACATTACCACACTTCACACTCAGTTTCTGATAAGGGGAAATTTAACTGACTGCTCTGAACTAGATATACCAGATAATACACTCTGACAGTGCTGTGGATAAAGGCTGGCAAACCTACTAATTTATATTTCATTATCCCTGCACTTGGCTTAATCTGTTATCTCTTACTAAACGTTAGCAAGCTCACGAAGAGCTGCACTGAACAGCAGAAAATGGAACCACAAACACCTCCTGAACACAGGGTGGCTTCTGTGCCAGAGGGTAGATGGGGCATTTTGGCTACCCAACCTTCCCAAAAGTGAACCCGCAGCACTGATGCACTGCCTGCTCTTTAAACCAAGGTTTGTATCCCCATACAACCACCTGTCTGTCAATGCAGAGTGGGATTTTTTTCTTCCCTGGGTCTCTGATGGGGCGTTTGTTCCATCTGTAGGTGTTCAAGATAGAGGTTCATCGGGAGAGCTGTGGTTGTCAACACAGCCCACAACTCCAGCTATTTCAGAAGTGGGTGATATACACAGATCAAAAGCTCCCTTGATTTCCAGTCTCCAAGGAATGGCAATATGAGTTGTAGCAGGTGGTGATCAAGTTTTAAACTCCTCAAGGTTGAAATTCAAAGTTCAGCATCTTGCACAGCCTAACCTGCTGTGTCAGTTGTCCATTTTTTTTTCTTGATGCAGTGAGCAAGAATAACCCAAAGATTCATTTTCAAATTAATATCCACAGAAGAATATTCAGTATGTGTTATAGCTGATAATCTGTAGGCAATAACTTCTTCCATCACTGAGTAAAGGTAGGTCAAGCAACAAAAGCAAAGAAAATATCATTAAAAGACAAAGTTTACTTAATTATCTGAAAGACAATCTTCAGGTGGAGGTTCAATAGCTGCTATGTCGGTTTAGGGACTTGGCTACCACTTATCTGTGATGAAACTATGGTCCTGATACTGAGAAAAATCAGTAGAGGTAAATTCTCTCTGTAACTGACATAAAGCAAGTCTTTCAACATGACACAAAGGGAAATCATAAACCCAAAATGCCTTTTTCCTCCCTTGGGAGAAGTGTACCTTATCAGTCCCACTTTATTCCCCCTTATCTCTTGCTCACTGTCGTNCCTTTTTGACAACGAGCATCTGCAACTCTTGCCTTTAAGGGTGGGATGCCACACCATAACTGTAGGGACAGAAAGGATCTGAGCAGGAAAAGTCACCATGCATTTAAGAGGGATTGCAGTCCTGAGGTCCTTCTCAAGCCATGGGAAAGGGATGCTGAGGGCCACTTCAGGACCCCAGATACCATTCTTAGATCAAATGTTGTAAGACACTTGGGAGCTTTGAGAAGATATTTTCTTCTAATTAAAATTTTAAATACATGTAGGTCATGAAATTATTACTGCTTTGTAATAAAGGGTTGATTTTGATGAATTTCCTCTTCTTAAGTTTTGAAAGACAGTTCTGAAATGTTAAAATGTTCCATTCTAACATGCATAAAAGGAAGAAATTATTATTTTTTTCTGTGTGAGGTAGATACTTGTTTTGAAATTTAGAAAAAAAATTGCTTAATGTTTTGATCAGAGTTCTCAATTTGTAATGTAAAAAAATTAGCTTCATCTGGTGTGGAAAGAACTCAATGACTCTAAAATCTTTAGAGACTGGACAAATATTTTCTAATTTTTAATAACAGGAATAGTGAAAGAAAACTTATAGGTTGATAAAAGGATGAAAATTCATATGGACCCATCTAATCTGCCTTTCCACCACAATTAGGTACACGTGGTGTATTTCCACCTGTGACCTGTCTATGTAAGAATATTTATATCTGTTATTTCTTCAGTTCACCTTCCTTATATTCATTCATTTTCACAACACAAGAATAGTCTGCATGCTGTTATTTGTACAGCACATTTGCTTTACAAAAGGCTCAATATTCATTTTATTCCTTTACTTTCAAATTTACATTTTTGCTTTTAAATTTTCTCTTATCAGAAACTGAGTGTGAAATGTGGTAATTTACAAAGGGCCACCCTTTGTGCCACTTCATGATGCTTAAGCATCAAAAGGAACTTTTATAATTTTTTCTGTATTTTCCATCAGATACTGTTTGTTGTCTGTGCCTACTTCATCAGATGTAGTATCACTGTGATCTCCTTTAGAGATTGCCAGATATATTTTACCTGTATTTAAAAAAGCTTTTCATTTTTAACCTAAAGAAAGCCCAAAATGAACTTTCAGAACTAAATAAGTCATTTTCTTCATATGCTTGATTTTTAACATTGATTGTCTTCACCTCTCAGCTTTTAAACTCTATCAAAATGCTTAAACTGATTTGGCTTTGCAGCATCTTAAATTACAGAAGTGGCTTTGTTTTGATTTCTCATGAGTTACTGACTACAGAATCGAATATTTTTAGGTTAGGTTCTTGCTTTTTATCACTTTTAATCCACACAAATCCAGATTTCCTCCTACTTAGCTGTTCTTTTTGTCTGGAACAGCATTCAATAAGCATATTGTGAGATACTGACACTGGCTAGATGAAATTTGGCTTTTCCTTCGATATAAGAACCTCTCTGAGGTAAGCACTGTGTGTTTAAAAACAGACTTTGAAATACAACGTGCAACAACAATTTTTCTTAATTTAAAATTTTGTCTTTGGCAGAGTTTAGATCCCGTTTAATGGGAAAGTAATGGTACGTATCCTACACGTCAGCTAGGTGTGACTCTTTTGCAAAGTAGTAAGAGTCTTTTTCCCCTTCCTGACTATATTTTTATTTTTTTCATTTTTGTTCCTCCCTCATCTGAAGTCTGGGACATCTCTAGAAAGAAGATAACTTAGTTGGAATATGAAATCTGTAATTTCTGTTTAAGAAACAGAACCTACTAATGTTAAGGAAGAATGAGAGAAAGGGAGGGAGATTTTGCCTGTCTATGTTTAGGATGCTAGCAGAATTCTTTTTATGTTCAGAGATGATCATCAAAGCGCTTTTTAAAGTAGGCTCAATGTGAATGTGAAGACTCCAGGACTGTTTTGGGGTTTTGGGTTTTTTTTATCATTCTGTTAATCTGTTGCTAACCCATGTAATATTAATTTGCTTAATATTTCTAAAACATGTCTGACACATGGAGAATATGGTCTTGGGCATAAATATGCCAGCCTAAAGAATAGGTGATGTGGGTTCTCTTGCTGGCCTGGATATAAATATCCTGGATGTCATAAGTCAAGCGGTTTGCTATTTCTATACCTGTTTTTAAAATGGGGTAGCCAGTCCCTTCCTCACAGGGGTAGATCAAGAGAGATAAATTTTATAATGATGCTGAACACCACTGGACAGGGAGTAAAGGTGGCTTTGAGCTCCATGCTGCCAATTAGGATCGCCCCAGGGCTTGTCTAAATAACGTATGGCTCCTCAGAGCTGTTGTGACATTAATGAGCTCTGATGCTGCCCCATTTCTGGCCTCGGCCTGACTCCCTTCAACACTCCTGGCCCATCTTCCTTTCCATCAGCTGAGCACGGACACAGGGATGGAGCCAAGCTGTTTGTCATGGTGTTGTTTGCTCCACGTGTGGCACGGCCCCTTGCTGAGGAGTTTAGCAGGGTCATCTTTAAGCTCAGCCACCTGTGATCTGTGTCCCTTTGACGCTTGTAAAAATATAGGCTTGGAAAAAAATCCCCACAAATCCATGGCCCCAAACTTCACAGAACCTCCTCTCACTAGGAAGAAACATATCACAGATCACAGAGTGTGCTCTGACACCTTATAGCAAGCTTAAGAGGGGAAATAAAACACTCAGAACCATAATATGATCCTGGCAAACAGCAGTCCAAGACTTTGTTCCATACCCAAGGTTTTGTCCCATACGTCTCTGATGAGGAGTATTTTTAGACAATAATCCAAAATAAGGACAATTTTCCAGAGCACAGACAAAGGTTAACAAAACAAAATTCTTCATTCACCCTAAATCTAAAGATGAGTTTAAAGTTTAAAGTTTAATTCTGGGAGCGCACAAAAGCAGTAAAATGGTTTCACAGCAGAAGTAGATTTTTCAATCTTATAGTACAGAGAAAATGCAAATATTAAGAGAAGGGTGACATCTGGGATAAGAAATATATTTGGAATATGGTTATTTTGGCTTAATACTTAAATACTTCAACTTAGATTCTTAAATACTCAAATACTTTAAAAAATTGGAATACTTCTGTCTACTGCAAAACTTTGAAGAGGAGTTGTGGCTAAAAAGAACACCTGATTGAAAACAGGACTTTGCAGTTTTTTATATGATACAGCAACAGTTAGGACTCAATTCACTTGGTAACAGTGTCTGTGTGTATATGAGCCTCTACTCAGCCCAATATCCTATAATATTCTGGGGTAACCACTCCTTACACTCTCTTATTGAGTCATAAAACCATAGAATGGTTTCAGATGGAAGGAACCTTAAAGCACATCCAGTTCCAACCCCCTGCCATGGGCAGGGACACCTTCCACTATCCCAGATTTCTCCAAGCCCTGTCCGACCTGGCCTTGGACACTTCCAGGGATGGGGCAGCCACAGCTTCTCTGGGCAACCTGTGCCAGGGCCTCTCCACCCTGTAGGTAAAGAATTTCCTCTTAACATTGAATCTAAATCTCTCCTCTTTTACCTTAAAATAATTTTCCCTTGTCCTATCAATATCTGCCCGTGTAGAAAGTTACTCTCCTCATTTTTATAAGCCTTCTAAAGTGACTGCATTCTGTTTAAAAATATTTAAATATCCAGGACTCTGTGTCCTGGGGTTTGGAGGATCACTTGAGAGGTGGGACAGCTGCATTTCAGTCTATGCTCAGTGCATGTTTCATTATTTATGCAAAGAGAAATGGCACCACCAGGAATGACTGAAAGCATTCCACCTCGGGGTATGTTCCACACTGATCATGAAGACACTCCCTTACCAAGTGAAAGATAAAGGATTAATCCTCTCTGTGTGAAAGAGAGGAACTGAAATGATTTTTCACATCCAAAGACAATGTCCTACCTTCTTGCTTGTTCAGTAGAAAAGGATGGTTTACTTCCATGGCAGTGCTGTGAATCAAACTTGTTTATGACTTTTTTCTTTTTTACAAGTACCTCAAATTAAATTTTGTGTATTAATATTAATTTTATACATTTTTGCTTAAAATACAATGAAATCTTCAATGAAATGGAACCTCAATGTCTCCTCCTCGTTATTGGTCTATTGCTAAAGCCAAATCAATTACAATTACTGCCAAAATTAAAGCAGTGATTAAACATCTCTTTCTAAATGAAAGAACAAAAATAAACAAACAAACCCCAAACAAAAAACAGACTCACAATGTGTGAAAGAAAAGGAACAGTCATTAAAGGATATGAAAGTTAACATGACATAGTCCAATATAAAGATGGGAAAATGATCTTTGCAGGTTGTTTTTGTTTAGATGTTGGAAGCAGACATTTATATTTGTGAGGAAGAGAGATAAATTCTGTAACAGTTGAGAAACTGGGTTTTCAGTGGAGATTTTCAGCTGTGTAGCTGGAAGGGACAGACCATGTCTTTCACACACTCTGTAGAGAGATGTCCACCCTGTGAGTTCTGAGCTCAGTGACAGCAGGACTGTCATTCTCCATATAGCTCTGGCATGAAGCTGTATCAGGGGAGGTTTAGGTTCGACGTCAGTAACACTTCTTCACCCAAA
>VYZQ01054341.1:40414-55251 GCA_013400655.1 Mystacornis crossleyi | reverse complement strand
TTTTTCTCTTTTTTTTTTTTTTTTTTTTTTTTTTTTTTTTTTTAGTAACTAATAGAGAGTGTTTTCAACTACCTTCATTCAGGGAAATAAAATGTTCTGATGCTCCTGAAGGGCTACTTGCACTTTGAATCACTGTCAGGTAGGAGAAGTAAAGTGATTTGTTTGCTTATGCTGCACCTCTAGCAAAGAAACAAGAGGAATGGGAGATGTAGAGAAACTTGGCTCCCAACTTCCCTTAATTTCTGGACAGAGGAGTAGAATATTGAACAGAATAAAACAAGGGAAGCACTGTGGAGATGTGCAAGGACCATGGACTAAAAGATACTGTTGTGGCTCCAGAAAAATAAGAAAAAAAGCCATGACAGCTATTCCAGACCCAAATCTGCTACCACACTGTTCTGAGGGCCAAGAGTCTCGTGTGACAAAGTGGTAAGTGGACTTTGAAGGCCTGAGTCAGCAAAAAACCCGACTTCTCTGTTCTTTATGTTATTTACATGGGGAAGATGTTCTCAGAGAAGCACTGCAAAGGCTAAATGCCCCCTTCAGCTGTTGTTGTGCAGGATAGTCACACATCTACCACAGAATGAGGTCAATTTCCCCCATTTTACCTGTAAAACTACTTTCTTACCACTCCCGTCCATGGGCCAGGTTGTACCAGATCAACTCTGCTGTTCAGCCCCTCTTTTGATTCTCACCTGCTGCAGATGCTGTGGTGTCAAAGGAACCCAACATTAAAGACAGTGCTGTTACCCATGGTGACACTCAGGGGGGCTTTGCAGTCACAGAATCATCCATTATACATCTGAAAAACTGCTGAAGCCCAGTGTGAGAAGTCCCAGCAACACGTGAGCCTGTGAAGTGGCAAAGCCATCAGCTCTGTGACAGCTTCATGCCCAAGGCTAGCAAGGCTGGACATGGCGAGAAGGGAAGACCCCTGCAATGTCTGGGGGATTGGCTAAATGGACCTAATAGGTCTTTTCTATCGCTGGTGTCTCTGGGCTGCACTGCGCCCTAAGGCTGAGTCCTGAGTGAGGGGTGGCATTGTAATTATGCTTCTCTGGGAGCTGCCCAAGGAAAGGATTGAGGTGGGGAGCGTTGTGATCCTTTACATGAATCCCTTTAGCTACAGGGCAAGAGGCAGTAACCCAGAGTGACCTGGAAGCACAAGATTTTACTGCTCTGGCAGCTCTGCTCCAGCTTTATAGGTTTCTGTACTGTTTCTTTCTTCCTCCCCACTTTTCTGCTCCCTCATTCTTCCTCTTTCAACCTGTAGAAGAGGTGACCATTGAGTGGTGCTCGTATTCAACACTGAACCTAAATCTCATCTGCCCAAAGTATCTTCTGTGCTTGAAGTCAGTAGAGTTCCAGCTGTCATGTCCAGCACAAGAGGTTGTGTAGTAGAATACAGTGGTTCTGTGGACACTTGGCAGGTGGAGAGCCCTGGAGAGCCAGGGAAGGTCCCCTCTCATCACAGCATGGAGAGGTTTAGGTTCGATATTAGGAAAATGTTCTTCACCCAGAGGGTTGTGGGGCACTGAACAGCTCCCCAGGGAATTGTCACAGCCCCAAGGCTGCCAGAGCTCAAGGAGTGTTTGGACAACACTCTCAGCCACAGGGTAGGATTTTTGGGGTATCCTGTGCACGGCCAGGAGTTGGACTGGATGATCCTTGTGGGTCCCTTCCAAGTTAGGATATTCTATGATTCTGATTCTATGATTCTGTGACTGTGTCAGGAACTTTGTATATGCAGGAGGTCCACCCTTATCCGTGTGTGAGCTTCAAATGACACTGAGACTCAGGAAGAAAACATCTCCTAGCTTATGGTCTTTACAGATCTTCCAGAGAGCTGGAAAAATCTTCATTTCCTGTCCAAGATGGAGTTACCATGTCACACTGTAATTTGAAGACTAATTCTTCCATCCTTCCACGCACAGTCATACGTTCTAAGAAGTAAAACATCATCTGGAATGGCATGGCTGAATTCCACCTGTGTGAGCACATCCCATCCATAGGGGCATGTCTCTTAACTGGAAGAACATCAATTGCAGATGGTCAGTGATTTAAACATCTGGAGCAACTAATAATACCACTGAATCCGTCTATTGGTTCTTGAAACCCAAAAAGAATTTAAGTTGTTATCCATTTATATTTTCTCATAGGAACTAAACTACTTAGGGACTCTGTAAATTTATGTATTTGTATACCTAATATATGTATCTATTTTAATGTATAAATCATGATATTGTCTATGTGAGCAGAATATTTAAAGCAATTATCACCAAGACTTTTCCAAATACACAGAAGTAGCTGAGAGGCAGAAACTGCAAGATGGCACTTGTTGAGAAGACTGACAAAACTGATAAAAAGAAGTTAAACATACATACAGTTAAAGATAACAAGAATAAATGCTCATGTAGATAGATTCAGCCTGATGGGACTGACGGACTTGGGAAAGGACATCAGGTGATGCTCCTTGGTACTTGGATTTTCATTCACTGGTGATTCTTTCCTTTCCGTGTCTGAGGCAGCAAACAAGGTATTGAGATAGCACACACCCTTCTCAAATCACTGTCTCCAAACCCTTCCTCCACCCCCTTCAGCGACAATAGTAATCTGTGGTTTTACAGCTGGAGGCACTAAAGCAAAAGGTTCTAATGAATTACAGGAAGAATAACCCATTAGGTACAATTCTGAGTACATTCTCACGTGCTGCTTTGAAAATAAGTTTTCTTAACCCAACTGATTAGAGTTTCTAGTGCCTTATGGTGTGACACAGGGAGCTGATAATACACAATTCTAGAAGAGGAACAAGATCATCTTGATATTAAAGCCTGTTCTTTGGCCTTTATTTCCCCAAAAGACAGAGATTTCCCTTACCAGTATATTCATGTAGAAAATTTCTCACCCTGAATTTAACCCTGGTAATGTAAGTCAGAATCACCACAATTAAGTGTTTAATCTTGCCAGTGCCCTTTTATACTCAGGGTTTATCCATTTTATCACTGTATTGATTAAACAAAGTATGGCAACCAATTATTTTCCCTTCTGCTTTGCATAGCTTTTCTCTATTGTACTAATCTTTTTTTTCCCTGCCTCTTTCTTACTATTGGAAATCTTTTGAATGAGCCTGAAGTAGATTTCAATTACCTAATAAAGAATTAATGTTTAAGTTTTATGAATGAACTAAATAAAATTATTAAAGTAGAATGAACAAAAATAAAAATAATAAAAGAAGGGTGAAAGCATTATTTAGAACAAGAGGAAATGGCCTCAAGCTGTGCCAGGGGAGGTTTAGATCAAATATTAAACAAAATTCCTTCAAAAGGGTTGTCAAGCATTGGAACAGGCTGCCCAGGGCAGAGGTGGAGTCACCAGACCTGGAGGTATTTAAAAGATGTGGCACTTGGGGATGTGGGTTGGTGGTGGGCTTGGCAATGCTGAGCTTGGTGATCCTAAATGATTCCATGATTCTATACACAAAAAGGCTGACAATTAAGAGTTCATTAGGAGGAAATCCAAACATAGCAGCATTTAAGCCTTTTTTTTAATTGTCTGTATGTGGACCATGGTAAAAGTGGGAATCGTGTCACTTCAGTGGAATTGCCTAAAGATGGTGCCTGAACTAAGCTCACCACGACCATTCTCCTTCTGATTACTGGAAACAAAGATTCCAGAAGGCTTCCAGAAGGTCTTAGAAAGGTGGAGGGGTGGCTGTGATGTGACAGGTGATGCCAACATAACTGAACGGCCAAGTATTTGTTATCAGGGTCGTGGTGGCTTTCATGGTTTCCTCGATGCCATTAAGTGTGGGTAAGACCAAGTGAGTTTCTGCCTGTAAATATCACACTTAGTGAAAAGTGCATCTTTGCATGTGGGTAAGAGTTCGTTATTGGAAAAATATTTTTAAAAGGTCAAAAATGTTAAAAAATACATCTTAAGTTTTTTAAAAGAGTGATTTTTAAAAATAATTTAATTTAAATTTATTACAAAATAATAAGGAAAAGTTATTTACAGTTGAAAGCTCTACCAGAAAACCTTAAATTTTGTCAGCTGAGGTTTTTCCCTAAGCAACCTTTATTCTTTTTTTCCCTTTTTTCTTTTTTAGATTTGAACAGTATACTCAGAAATCAATTATTTATTAAGTTTATTTATGAATAGACCTGGCTGCTGAATGCTCTTCTGCATCAGGAACCGCCTTTTCTTAAGAATGAAACTTTTCTTAAAACTTGGCAGTGNGTTTATCCATTTTATCACTGTATTGATTAAACAAAGTATGGCAACCAATTATTTTCCCTTCTGCTTTGCATAGCTTTTCTCTATTGTACTAATCTTTTTTTTCCCTGCCTCTTTCTTACTATTGGAAATCTTTTGAATGAGCCTGAAGTAGATTTCAATTACCTAATAAAGAATTAATGTTTAAGTTTTATGAATGAACTAAATAAAATTATTAAAGTGGAATGAACAAAAATAAAAATAATAAAAGAAGGGTGAAAGCATTATTTAGAACAAGAGGAAATGGCCTCAAGCTGTGCCAGGGGAGGTTTAGATCAAATATTAAACAAAATTCCTTCAAAAGGGTTGTCAAGCATTGGAACAGGCTGCCCAGGGCAGAGGTGGAGTCACCAGACCTGGAGGTATTTAAAAGATGTGGCACTTGGGGATGTGGGTTGGTGGTGGGCTTGGCAGTGCTGAGCTTGGTGATCCTAAATGATTCCATGATTCTATACAAAAAAAGGCTGACAATTAAGAGTTCATTAGGAGGAAATCCAAACATAGCAGCATTTAAGCCTTTTTTTTAATTGTCTGTATGTGGGCCATGATAAAAGTGGGAATCGTGTGACTTCAGTGGAATTGCCTAAAGATGGTGCCTGAACTAAGCTCACCACGACCATTCTCCTTCTGATTACTGGAAACAAAGATTCCAGAAGGCTTCCAGAAGGTCTTAGAAAGGTGGAGGGGTGGCTGTGATGTGACAGGTGATGCCAACATAACTGAACGGCCAAGTATTTGTTATCAGGGTCGTGGTGGCTTTCATGGTTTCCTCGATGCCATTAAGTGTGGGTAAGACCAAGTGAGTTTCTGCCTGCAAATATCACACTTAGTGAAAAGTGCATCTTTGCATGTGGGTAAGAGTTCGTTATTGGAAAAATATTTTTAAAAGGTCAAAAATGTTAAAAAATACATCTTAAGTTTTTTAAAAGAGTGATTTTTAANCAAATTTTCAAGAAAACCAGAACCTGAGTCTCTTTGCTCTTTAAGACTAGAAAGAACTCTCAGCATTTCTAAAATGGTTTTTGAAGAAAATTAATAAATTTCTCAGACGCTTGAGGTTTGAATGGAATATTTTGTTTGCATATTAAATTCTTCTTTTCATTTTTCTTGTGTCAGGGCATCTCTAATTCCAGTTAGCACAAGGAAGACGGAGGGATGGAGGTCATTTTACTCAATGCTGAATGTCTATAATTGACTCGTACAAGCCCCTAAGCCATTTCAATAGTCAGAGGAAAGGGACAAACACTTCCCCAGTGCCTGTGAATTGTTTCACTGCTTGTGAACTTGATTCACTGCTTTGGAACTTTACAACAGGAGGAATCACCACTTCTGTGAGGACTTTAAGCCCTGGTGTATCTGTCTGCATAAATACTTTGGTGTTTAATATAAGTTTTACCTTTAGAGGGCTGAAGAGAAGTAAAATGGGAGCCACACTATAAATACATTGTTTGTGGCCTGGAGTGGTTTACCTTGGCTGGATTCCAGGTTCCCACTGAAGCTGTTCTATCACTCCCTCTGCAACTGGACAGGCGAGAGAAAATATAGCAAAAACAAGGACAGAGAAAAATCCCTCACCGAATACCATCACAGGCAGAACAGACTCAGTCTGGGGATACTGAATGAATTTATTACCAACANTTTTAATCTGAATTCACAGGGCGTACCCCTTCTCTAAGTGGCTCAATAGAGCTGTCGATATTCAAATTAGTTAATTGATTGGTTCTGTCCAGTTCTGGAGGAAATTACAGCACCTGTCGCTGCAAACCACTTCCTCCAGGAAACAGAGCCAAAAGGAAGAAAAACCTGAAAAGCAGGAAGAGGTGTCAACCCATGACACCCCTGTAGCCTCATCACTACCAAAACTTGGCCACACAAACCCAGTACATGACCATAAATCGGGGATCAGCTGCAGCACTCGGCTCAGCTATTGCAGTCTGAGAGCTGAGTCCTGCTGCAGCTTGATCTAATCCAAGAGACAAGATGAAATAACATCAGAACAAGGCTAAACAGCTAATTGAAAGAGATCCATGGGCTAATCCAGAATTTTTTGACCTGGTTTTATTTTTACCTCCTTCCCAGCAGCAGAAAGTCTGGCCATAACCTGGCTTAGCTGGGGTTTGTAACATAAAATCACTGGGCTTCAGACATTCAGCTATGGGACAAGAGGAAATGCCCTCAAGTTGTGCCAGGGGAGGTTCAGGTTGAAAACTTCTTCATTAAAAGAGTTATTGAGCATTGGAACAGGCTGCCCAGAATAGTCAGCATCCCAAGAAGTGTTTAAAAAATGAGCAGATGTAACACTTTATGATTTGGTTTGAAGGTCGTGGATGTATTTGGTCAAAGGTTGGACTTGATGATCTTGGAGGTCTTTTGCAACCTTAATAATTCTATAATTATTTTTTCCTTTTTCTTTTTTTTTATCCTTCAATCTACTATAGGTTCTTAAATCCTTTTGTTTCTGCTGAGCACAAGCAGTGAAGATATGTTAAACTTTTAGACAATCAAAACAGTATTCAAACAGGGCTATTTAGGGTGGGATAAATCTTCCTTGGAAGTGTTTCTCTCTGTTTTTTNCTAATCCAGAATTTTTTGACCTGGTTTTATTTTTACCTCCTTCCCAGCAGCAGAAAGTCTGGCCATAACCTGGCTTAGCTGGGGTTTGTAACATAAAATCACTGGGCTTCAGACATTCAGCTATGGGACAAGAGGAAATGCCCTCAAGTTGTGCCAGGGGAGGTTCAGGTTGAAAACTTCTTCATTAAAAGAGTTATTGAGCATTGGAACAGGCTGCCCAGAATAGTCAGCATCCCAAGAAGTGTTTAAAAAATGAGCAGATGTAACACTTTATGATTTGGTTTGAAGGTCGTGGATGTATTTGGTCAAAGGTTGGACTTGATGATCTTGGAGGTCTTTTGCAAACTTAATAATTCTATAATTATTTTTTCCTTTTTCTTTTTTTTATCCTTCAATCTACTATAGGTTCTTAAATCCTTTTGTTTCTGCTGAGCACAAGCAGTGAAGATATGTTAAACTTTTAGACAATCAAAACAGTATTCAAACAGGGCTATTTAGGGTGGGATAAATCTTCCTTGGAAGTGTTTCTCTCTGTTTTTTATAAACCATGTGCTGGGATTCATTCATCAGCCTCTGTTTTTAGCTCATCTAAATCATAGTATCATAGAATGGTTTGGGTTGGATGGAACCTTCGAGGTCCCCAGGGAAGGGATCATCTTATTCCAAGCCCTGCCTTAGGCAGCGACACCTTCCACTAGAACCCAGCATGCTACTGAAATTAATTTATTGCACCTGAATTCAGGCACTCTGACACTTTCTGATGGCTGCTTTTAAAACCTGTCAAATCACAGCTCTGAGCCTTACATTTACCTGCCAAGATTGTGAACAAATATAAACAGTAAAATTTATTATTTTGTTATAAAGTACAAATCAGGTTTTCAAATTAAGTTTCAGTTGTGCATGTATTTTTTGACATAATTAACACACAGTTAAATAAGAGCCACCTCCACCTCCCCAGATTCAGGTAAATGCTACACAGGATATAATTCACTGAAATTTTTAATATTATGCTTCATTTTGTAAAAATAGGAATATGTTTCAACATTTTCAAAATAAAAATGGAGGCAATCTTTCATTGAAAATATCCACCTACAAGGTAAAACTAAATCTAAAAGAAAGTTAAAACCAAAGTCAGCTAACCAAAACAGACTTGGATTAAATGGTCATTTAAAAATTAATTAAAAAAATTTCATTTTTAATTCAGCACAGCTTAATAATTTTCCTCGGGCTTGTTATTTCAGCAGCAAACTGAAAAACATTCTTTTATCCAACTATTTTTGTTACTAGAAAGATTGAGTTATGGCCAAAGAAGCATCAAAAGGGAATATTTTCAGTGCTGAGCATTGGAGTTGGAGCTTGGCAGAGCCGACAGACAACTCTTGTTGTTCTAATCAGGAAGAAATGTGCTCCATCCTTGTGCCAAGAATGTACAAGCAGCTGAATATTCCACTGTTTTTATTTACTTATTTTCCAGGTAGTTCAGGTATCTCTAACTACCCTTAAAAATGAGGAGAAAAAAGACATTACATTATTTGTATTGCCACTAGCTAAGAAATGATGGATTCCCCCAGCATGGCTGGAGGGGTTTTATGGGATTTGCTTTTATTTTTATTTTTTAATCTTCCCTTCATTAATATTTAAGTCTAAACTTAGGGAAGTGAAAATGAATACATAACAAACAACAACCCAAGTTACTCTTTGTAGGTCTAGTTTGAAATTCAGAGCACTGGTAGCTGGTAAAATATCAAATGGGAAATATCTATTTTGTGGGACATGTTTTTACAGCACCTTAACAGGAACCCAGTAAGAGTTCCTAATGCAATGTTTGCTGCCTCATTCACTAATTACTATAAATTGGCACAGCTTCATCCTACTAATAGAGCACTGCCAGATTACTCAAATGGATAACCTGGATCACTGCTCAGTAATTTATTTTGCAGAACCTCATAACTAAACACTGTTTCCCTCTTGGAGAGAAAAAATAAATCTCGGTTGATGTAAACTGAACTTGGCTTTGTTTTGTGCCTGGTTTCAGGAGAGCTTAACTAAAATTATTCTACTTGTTTGGTGGATGGTAGAATCAGGGAAAAAAAAATTAAAGAGGAAAAAACTTCTTCATGAAATTAAAAACCACCCAAAACCTCCAACCCTGAAATGCTTAATTAAACAGTTGTAGAGAGAAGTGGCCAGAGGCAGAATTTGGCATGGAAAATGTATTGAAGAAACCATTCTAAAGGACCCAGTGAAAATGTGTCTTGTTTTGATTAAGTTATAAGTTTCCTATAAAAAAAAAAAGAAAAAACATTCTTCAAAGCAGTAAACTCAGCAAGTTCCTGTAGGATTATTAATGTCAGAAAAAAATAATAATTTCTAACAGAAGTATAATTTGACGTGAAAAAAGAAAGTCCAGTTTTGAACTTTTTAATCACCAGCATACTCAAGAAATCTACCCAGTGCTCCTCTTGCCAGTCCTAATCACCTCATCTTTCCAGTGGTTTGAGTTTTGCTTTTAGAGTGATCTATAGGGTTACTCCAAGGGTCAGGTGTTGCTCCAGGAGTGTGAAAAAAAAGCAGAGTCCTCAATCTATATAATTCTGTGTTCATCTGTCCTCGGGTTTTGACATGGATATATTTTGAGCCAAGGTAATCAATTACCATAATATTATCATTCTTTTATAACACCAGTATTTTCCTTGATTTCCAACCCTGGAAACCCAGTGATCGCTTAAGAATCAGTTTCCTACAAACAAGTAACTGAACAAAAAAATTGTTACTCCCAGCTGGAAAAATTGAATAAGTAAAAAACCAACATAAATTAAAATCTTATGATACACTTGCATATAATTAGGGGTTTATGAGCCCCTATTTCAGCTTGATGTAAAGGTTGTGGAATTAACAGGCTGAAGCTAGCACAATTTTTATGCAAATAACTAGAGGAAAGCAAGGCAAGTTCACAATCTGACCGTCTCTGCTTATTTTAAAGCTAATAACTCAGTGAATTCTAAACCCAGCTTTCATTCTAAGAGCAAAAGTATTTTCACTGGGGACAATTTCCAGGTGGGCTTCACACTTTTATCCCCCAGACATCTCCACTGTAAAATCCTCAGTTAAATGTTGCAGCTTTAACTGTTAACACTAACCTAATAATTTATTTTCTCAGAGTCATTTTATTTTAAATTGTTTGGAATACTTTGGTACAAAATTTGCATGTAATTTCTCTAGAAATATAATAATAACTTAAAGAAGTGACTTTTGATCCTTGGTAGTAGGAAAGTGTTACAGTGGATAAAAGCTTTCTCTCCAGAAAACACCTGCATAATGAAAAGAAGTAGCACTCAAATGTGTACAAAGTCACTATGTTCATAAGACAAAACAAGGTATTTCTCTCGTACCCACTTCACAGTGTAGAAAAAGTACCTACTGCATCCCTGCATGCAAATACTGACCTACAACTCCTGCATCTCCATGGCTTTTCCTACATGATCAAGGTAGAGAATACTCTCATTTAAAAGATGGCCATGCAACACACTGGAAATTATTTCTATTTCTTTTTTTTTTTTTAATTTTAACAGCTTTTCAGTCTAATCTAAAATCCATGAATGTCTGCAGTAGATCCGTTGTGTTCACCGGGCTTTGCAGTACAACTTCGACCTGCAGACTGAGTAAAAGGGTGGGTGAGGCAAAGGGTCCTCACTATGCCCCTACTCAGGCTCGCTGGAGGGATGAAGAGAAAGGGTTTTTTTCAAGTTTAAAGTGTTTAATCCAAAACCTGTTTCTAAATTAATATAGTTGTAATAGGAGTCCTGAGGGAACCTGCTCACTGTGTGCTGTGGCTTTGAAAAATACCTGATTGATTGACCACACGAGCAGTGCAGGCTTTCTGGTTCTGAAGGCTGCCATTTGTGCCAACAGCATTTTGGAATTCCCTCTCTATTCCAAGCATTAATCAAGTAGAACTGCAAACCAAAACCAAGCTAAAACCTCACATCGGGGTTGGTTCTCTCTCCTGGTACCTTCCACTCCCTCCATCATCTCCGGCTGCTCTTCCTGCCATGACATGTGATGAGAAAATGGCTTGGAACAGCACAGAGCCATGGAGAGCGGGTGATGTGGAAAGCCAAAGCAGAGGCAAGGGCAATTTCTCATCTGCCCTGAGGGTCCAGTGTCCCAGAGGAGTTATCTGTGTTAGTTTTTCTCCTTTTCCATGTGATGCCACTCGAAGAATTAATACAGCAGCCTGGTGGGGGCGATTATTGCTGTGCCAGTGATAGCCAGATCTGTATCATCCTCTCTCAGAACAGAAATTCATCCCTGAGCAGTGATGCTGTCAGGTTGGAGCAGCAGACTGGGACTTGGCTCATCACAAACTGTAAACACAGGAAGGACGCACAGGCTGCCTGTGCCACTGTATCACCCTGCAATCTCTTTAGAAGATGAGGCAGTTTGAGCCATCTTCCCTTACTCCAGACTTAGAATGAAGTAGCAACCTCCTCCTGCCCCATTTTGGTGCTAAGAACCTTGAAGAACGTGTGAAATCTAAACCAGATGATAGTCTGCCAAATTGATGCTCAGTTTGCACATTATATTCACTGAAATTATGTAAGGATGAATCAAAAGAACAATAGTAGGCACAATCCATATGAAGCAACTTTCTCCAAAACAAGAAAAAAACCAGGATTGGGGTCCTGATTCATAGAAGCTGAACTTGTGTAGTTCAGTAATTCAAGCAAGGGGACACACAGCTTTCAAGCAACACAAAGCAGTCCCCTCTTCCTCGTTTGATATCTTGCTCTCAACAGACGCTTCTAGGTCACACAAGATATCTGAGGTAAAACAAAGTCTTGGACATACTATGCCGTGTAATCCAGAGATAGCTCTATTTCCTCTCCTGGAAAAAAAAAGTAATCAATGTGCTAGAACATAATAACAATGTATTTCAAGGAAATTTACCCTTCTGCAACTACTGCTAATTCTGATTTAACAAGGGTAGAAAAGTATGTTGTCTCGCCTCACTAAAACATAGAAAGAAAATGATCCTTAGTGCAGAAGTTACTTGTGATCCATTTCTGAACCCAGTGCAGATTTATGGGAATGGGAATGAAGAGCTGCTTGGAACATACAGGTATTAATTATTATCCCACTGCATCACAAGTACCTTTAAATTAAAGAGGATTGGGCAGCTGAACTGGAATGGCCAACATGAAGTGATGGAGTCACCAACCGTGGAGGGATTTAAAAGCTATGTGGATGTGGCACCTGGGGACATGGTTTAATGGTGGGCTTGGCAATTTTGGGTTTACTGTTGGACTCGATGATCTCAGAGTTCTTTTCCAACTTAAATGTTTCTGTGACATCCCACAGTTCACACTGTAATGCCCACCTTCACCCCTCAGAACTCCCTGCAGCCCTGGCTGCTGATTCCAGCCCTGACCACTCACGGTACCAGCTCCTAATTTGAACTTAGGTACCGTGACCTTCGGTTGACAAGTGTCAATGCCCCTTTCTAAAATATTTCTCAAGAGTCTGTTCACCTTCTGAAACCTTACAGTTGGAGATATGCCAGTGTGATTTATGAATAATTGCGTGAGCATTTCTGAGGTTTTAATTTTCTTCACTTTTTCTCTGCACTTTTCCTTCTTTATCACTCCCTGCAGTAAGACTGGTGGCAAATCAGCCTTTCTGAGAATGCCTGGCACAGAGACGATATGATTCTCATTGATATTGGATGGAACAAGCCAGAGAACCAGGTGTACCCTGGGAACCAGAGAGGATGTGTGAGTAAAAGAGAGCGAGCTGTCAGAAAAGTGAACGTGGGACTCGCAGGACGTGATACGTGTCGTCAGGACTCTGCAGTGTGTGAGAGCACTGAACCCGTGGATGCCCTCACGGTTACAAATAGAGATGCTTTTCTCCCAAAACGTGCTTTACTTTGTTCTGCTTTCCTACCCGACAGCTGGTTGAGCTGCCTTAAAACTTGAGAGCTCGGCAATTTCTCCCCAGTTCCTTTCCCCTTTCCCCAGTCCCACCTTTCCTGCTCCTGCTCTCTTTATCTCTTTACCCTGAAAACATTAGCAACGATAACTAAACTTTTAATTTTTTTTTCCTATACCTGAATAACCTCTTGTGTGCAGGATATTTTCTGCTTTAGGGCACAATCTGTTGCAGCACGGCTGTAACTGCTGCTGAAGCACCTATTGTCATTCTCTCTGCCTCGGCAGCACGGCGTTCTGTCTGTTCCTCATTTGTGAACCCAGTGATTTATTGATAACACTCATCTTGCTTGAAAGTTATAGAGCTTGTAAGTCAAATGTATTCAAGGGGAGAGATGGAGATTCCTGCTCCCCAAGTTTTACTGTTTGCATGTCACAATAATCGAGTTTTCCAGCCAGCGTTGGAGGAGTTCAAGGTGTACCACAAGCGTGACTGGAGCCTCTCCAAGGTACCAAAAGGAGGTTTTTTACATCCTCATTAAATGCAACAGAGAAATCGAGTACCAGAAATGACAAGACATAACTTAACCTACCTCACATGGAGTAACCACATAGAGCTGAGCCTCAAGGGAATGCTGGGCAAGTTTTACATTATCTCTTTTAAAATACCCCATAATTGATTTGTGCGCCCATATCCTCTGTTGGAAACACAATTTTCTATTAAAAACAATTTGGATGGATACTTTTTTATTCCCTTTCCTATATACTCTTCTATGGTAAAAGATGCTCCCTGCCCTTCAGTGTTTTCTGTCTGATCAACTCAGGCTGACAAAATAAGTTTTATAATCCCTGTTTTGCAAATAGGGAAATAGGATATGGAAACGCTAAGGAGACAGATTTTGCAAGATCCCAGAAAATGAGATTTTCAAATATCATAAAGAAACTTCTAATTCTGACCACTTATGGAAATACAGTTATTAGACATATAAATAGGTAGATACAAAATTGTCCATTTCATCCTCTCACACTCCTTATTACAGAAGGATCTGGATTTTACTGTCACTGTGGTATTCTGCTCTTCTTCAACATGGCAAGATGCCGTTTAGATCTATTTTTCAAATGATGATCGCTGGCACAGAAAAGCTAAAGCTTCATTCTAAAAACAGATTTGAGGACCCAAATGCCTCTGTAATCTCTTGAATTCAATATTCTGATGTCACTGGGATTTGTATGAGCTCTGTCCAATTTTTTCCATGCTCTAGAGATGCCTGAAGTCCCTTAAATATGTTGGCACAACATTCCCTAGAGTCTGATGCCACCAAGCGATTAGAAATCCTAAGTATATCAAACCCAGTGCATTCCAAGTGTGTTCCACTCCATGGCTTACCTGAAAGGCTCCTTAGGGGCAATTAAGCTTTAATTTTTTAATTTTTTTTTCCTCCTGAAAGATGAAGTGGGATTTTCATCTTATCAGCAGTTTAGTGTATAATCACTTAGAATACAGATACAAGTCTCTCTCCAAAAATAGGTTTCACTGTCTACTGATAATGAAACTGCTTTCAAACAACCCCCTGGAGGCATCTGTTGGTGGCAAGGGCCCAGATCCCACCTAACGTCAGGCTTTCAACTGAAGTGCCCAGTTTAGGGTTCACTCACTTTCTAAAAATTTTCGTTTCCTAGAAGTTAACCGCCCATCGTTGATAGAACCAGGAGGAATAACTTCAAACCGAAGGAGTGTAGATTTAGATCGGATATCAGGAAAAAATTCTTGGCTGTGAGGGTGGTGAGGCCCTGGCACTGGCTGCCCAGAGAAGCTGTGGCTAACCCATCCCTGGAAGTGTCCAAGGTCAGGTTGAATGGGGCTTGGAGCAACCTGGGCTAGTGGAAGGTGTCCCTGCCCACGGCAGGGGGTGGGACTGGATGATCTTTAAGGTCCCTTCCATCTGAAACCATTCTATGATTCTGTGATTCCTAAAGAGGCTCCCTTGGACTCAGTGAGGAAATGAAGATCTTGTCCATCTGAAATCCAAATTGCCACTTCTGAAGGTGCTGGTGTCTCAC
>VYZQ01054341.1:16920-30477 GCA_013400655.1 Mystacornis crossleyi | reverse complement strand
AAAAAAAAAAAAAAAAGAGAAGAAGAAAAAGACTTTTAAGAATTTCTGCCAGGCATATAAAATGCCTCTTTGTTCTGCATTGTGCTACATTTTGCCTCTGTCAGACACACCATGGAGAATGTCAGTCGGCATTGGTGGGTTGTTTAGTGAGTACATTTTATTTTCAAAAATTATTTTCTTCCTATAGAACCAAACAGCACTTGAAGCAGCTTGTTTTATTTTGTGTCAGACAGGCATTTGCTTCTGGGTGTATGAAAAGTGCAAATTAGCAACCAAACATCAGAAGAGAGAATGAGGGAGGTCCCCACTGGGTAGAGATGGGGGGGGTTGTTCCTTCTTTTTTACTTTTTTTTTCTTGGGATCTGAAAATGCAGACATATCCACCGGGGAAACAGGAGAGGAAAAAAAATATTGCAAATAACATCCACACAACTGGTCTGATCCTGCCCCTGATGGAAGTTACACTTTTTTCCCTTGGAATACACAGAGATGATACCTTTCTCTCCAACGACTGACAGGGGTGAACCTAAGAATACTGGACTGGAAGACTATCCTGGATTTCCAGGCTTCTTCCCCAGCGTTGCAGGAGCATGTTATGATCCCTGTAATACATGTACCATCTGAAAAATAATTAGGGTTTGGGGGTGTTTTTCTTCTCCCAATATGTGTATTGCAAGGCTGTTCCAAAACTTTCCTCCTCTGTTGTTTTATCAGCCTATTTCACGTTTCCATCAGAAACCTACTAATAGGCATCTTACACCCGATTTTTCTTGGGCCAAAACTGCTGTTTGATGTGAATAGTCAGGATCTTTCTCTGGTGTACATATCCTGCTGTATTTATAGATGAATATAGATGTGGGTAAAGCACACGGAGTAGCTCATGTGGGGCACAACAGGACCATAAATGTGTCCTTCCTCTAACCACCTCTTCTGACTAATCCAAAAGTCAGATGCATGAGGATTGTTGATTCCAGTAAAATTTCTTAAACCCAACAAACACTGGAGCCTTTGAGCTTCAAATACACCTCCTCTGGATGAGAGTGTGAAGGTGATATACCTGTCTCAGAACCAGCAGAATGGTGTTACCTGCAAGATCCTTGGTATTTTAAATGTATTTCCAGCATTTTAAAAGCTCAATATAAACTAAACAGCTCAATAAATAAATGATATTAATAGATCCACCTTCTAACTTTAGGAGTCCACAACTTGAATGTTCTCCTTTGGGCAACTCAAAGCATGTAACAGCCACTCGTAAAGGTCAGGATTGACTGACCTGTATAGTATCCCTAATCTAGAATCAAATGAATCACAAATAGGAGTATTTTTTGGTCCTGGTTTTCTGTAAAAGTGATTTATATTCGTAACTCAAATATGGATGCCTACATTATCTGTGCTGGTGATCAGCTGAAATCATCCACTGTCTTATATACACATATTGGTAATTCTTCACCTATTACAGTCTTTTTGTTTTGGACTTCCCATTCTTTTCCTCCTCTTTCAGTTTTCAGATTCTATACACATCTTCCTTTCCGTATCTGCTTTTCCCTCCCTTCTTCTTTTTATCTCTGTCCTTCCTTGTTCCATCCTGTCTTTTCATTTTCTCTGTATCCATACAGTCATTCTCTGTTCTCACAACGCACAAAAAAAGCAGAGTTACCGTTGTTTATTCCCAACATCATACCCTTCATTGTTGCATTTTCATTTCCTTTGGTTTCCTTTTGGTTTACAGGTTTTGATATGAAACTCATCGGTGTCACTGGGGCATTGAATTCAACTGGCTTCAGGTCAAGACCAGCAGTAAGGCCGGTATTAAAATCCTTGTGTAAAAGAAACTCCTCAGCTTGTTTCACTAACTACCATGCTTGGGAATCTGTGAAAAAGGTTCACTGTGAAAGATGTAGGAATACAGTGGAAGAGATTCTGTGGAAAAAAATGTGTTTTTCTTCTGCCTAGAAGGTGGCAGGTATTAGGCTGATGAGCAGAAGGCTTGTGGGAGATGCTAACATAAAGAGATTTNCCATTAACAGGAGATAGCGCGGTGTGAGGAGGCAAAGATAACACTGCCCCACCTGGTTTCAACAGCCCCTGAAGATGGTAACAGAATACACACTTTTGGGCACATCTCACATTGCAACCTAGGACCGTTTTGATTAACTTCTTCAAACATCTCAGTACTGACATCTTCTGAAAAATTAACCTGAATCATTAAACAACTAAGAAACGGAATTCAAACAATTGTTACCGATCTTCACACTCAAGAATATACACACTACTATTAATTANCTTCCCATTCTTTTCCTCCTCTTTCAGTTTTCAGATTCTATACACATCTTCCTTTCCGTATCTGCTTTTCCCTCCCTTCTTCTTTTTATCTCTGTCCTTCCTTGTTCCATCCTGTCTTTTCATTTTCTCTGTATCCATACAGTCATTCTCTGTTCTCACAACGCACAAAAAAAGCAGAGTTACCGTTGTTTATTCCCAACATCATACCCTTCATTGTTGCATTTTCATTTCCTTTGGTTTCCTTTTGGTTTACAGGTTTTGATATGAAACTCATCGGTGTCACTGGGGCATTGAATTCAACTGGCTTCAGGTCAAGACCAGCAGTAAGGCCGGTATTAAAATCCTTGTGTAAAAGAAACTCCTCAGCTTGTTTCACTAACTACCATGCTTGGGAATCTGTGAAAAAGGTTCACTGTGAAAGATGCAGGAATACAGTGGAAGAGATTCTGTGGAAAAAAATGTGTTTTTCTTCTGCCTAGAAGGTGGCAGGTATTAGGCTGATGAGCAGAAGGCTTGTGGGAGATGCTAACATAAAGAGATTTTTATAACTGCACAGCATTTAGAAAAAATGTTTATAGGAGTAAATGAAAGAGTCTTTGGCTGAAGATCACTTAAATCAGCAGAAGTCCTTCAATCATCTTATACCTTAGATATTCCACAGGTGCTGGAGTTGAAACTTGTCCAAAAACACTGGCTTTCTAAACCACTGGTTTTAAGATTTTACCCTTGGTTTTTGTTCTGGTTTGAAAGCAAAACCAGTGAGAGGCTCCAAGTCAGAAATACAATTTAATAGAAAGGAAAAATAAATACAATACTACAAAAGAAACTACCAGCAGAATCAGAATACAACCTGACACCCTGTCAGTTGGGGTGGTGGTAGCAGTCCAGATGAAGTGGTCTTGCTGAAAGCAGTGATCCCACAGAGAGGTCTAGTAGCTCTTGTCCTCTGGAAGTCCAGTGGGTAAGGGCTCCCCGTGCCTCTCCAAACCCCAGGTTATATCCAGGTGGGAATGCTTGGCTCCTCCCCCCTGGGCGGAGCATCTCACAGTGGGCTGGTGTTATCCTATGAGTCATGTGGTGGGTCCTTGATTGCCCATTAAACCGAGACAGCTGCCGGAGGGAGTTATCTCTGAGTCATGCAGCACAACCTTGACGGACCATTAACAGGAGATAGCCCGGTGGGAGGAGGCAAAGATAACACTGCCCCACCTGGTTTCAACAGCCCCTGAAGATGGTAACAGAATACACACTTTTGGGCACATCTCACATTGCAACCTAGGACCGTTTTGATTAACTTCTTCAAACATCTCAGTACTGACATCTTCTGAAAAATTAACCTGAATCATTAAACAACTAAGAAACGGAATTCAAACAATTGTTACCGATCTTCAAACTCAAGAATATCCAAACTACTATTAATTATCTGGGCAAAGAGTCTAGGCTTGGCTTTTTATGAATCATTACTCCTTGATCAAAGACAGCTGAGTCACCTCTGTTTGATGAAAGAAAATTGCTTTTTTAGAGATAATGAGCCATTGATACAAATAACCTTAAAACAATCCAAATTAATATATAAGAAATTGCTTGTATAAATTAACATTTTTCCTAACTGTATCACTTTTCACCTTTGTACTTCAGTCCTACAGACATCTAACCATCTTCTCTGTGTATGTGGGTGCATAAAAATAGCAGGTAAAGAAACAAGGAAACTGATCACTCTTTGAAGCTTCTGCAATGAATTGGAAAGGCCATCCTAGGAATTCAGACATTAACCCTGGATTTGGTAAATGAGGAGATTTGTGTGAAATTGGGTATATCAGTTTGGTCCAAACCATAGTTTCTAACTCCGCTTAAATATCAGTTAGAGCAGACTTTAGGCTGCTAGCCTCAGAAAAGGATTCAAAGTGTATTGTCTTGGTCTCTCAGCCCCAGGGAACACTTGAAATCTGCTAGTGTGTCAATATTGGGACAGGTAATTCCCTTGGTGCCTAAATATCACAACACAAGCTAGATTTTTATTCTTAAGGGAAGAGGCGTCAGGAGCCAGGGTGACAGCAGGACCAGCAGAGACAGTGGCTTCATCAACAGAAGTGGTAGTCACTTGAGAGACATCAGCAGAGGTTGTGGTAGTGATAACAAAGTTCAGTCAAGAATCCAAATAATGAGTCAAGGCTATGGTGATAAAAAAGTTCCAAGATCAAGACGCACTTCAAGTAGCTCCATATCACAGAATCACAGAATCCCAGGATGGGTCAGGTTGGAAGGGACCACAGTGGCTCCTCTGGTCCTGCTCTCTGGCTCAAGCAGGGCCATCCCAGAGCATAGGGCACAGGACAGTTGTGGAATATCCCCAGTGAGGGAGGCTCCACACAGTCTCCGGACAATCTGTTCAGGCCTTGGTCACTGCATAGAGAAGAAGTTCCTCCTCGTGTTCAGGTGGAACTTGCTGGGATCAGTTCCTGCCCATTCCTGCAATGCCATTCCTGGGCCCCCGGAGCAGAGCCTGGGCCCTGCCCTGAGCCCTTCCTGCAGACAGGGACACACAGGGATGAAGTCCCCTTTCAGTCATCTCTTACGGATTCTGAACAGCCCCAGCTCCTTCAGCCTTTCCTCAGTTCAAAAATGNGGTCAGGTTGGAAGGGACCATAGTGGCTCCTCTGGTCCTGCCCTCTGGCTCAAGCAGGGTCATCCCAGAGCATAGGGCACAGGACAGTTGTGGAATATCCCCAGTGAGGGAGGCTCCACACAGTCTCCGGACAATCTGTTCAGGCCTTGGTCACTGCATAGAGAAGAAGTTCCTCCTCGTGTTCAGGTGGAACTTGCTGGGATCAGTTCCTGCCCATTCCTGCAATGCCATTCCTGGGCCCCCGGAGCAGAGCCTGGGCCCTGCCCTGAGCCCTTCCTGCAGACAGGGACACACAGGGATGAAGTCCCCTTTCAGTCATCTCTTACGNGGACAGTTGTGGAATATCCCCAGTGAGGGAGGCTCCACACAGTCTCCGGACAATCTGTTCAGGCCTTGGTCACTGCATAGAGAAGAAGTTCCTCCTCGTGTTCAGGTGGAACTTGCTGGGATCAGTTCCTGCCCATTCCTGCAATGCCATTCCTGGGCCCCCGGAGCAGAGCCTGGGCCCTGCCCTGAGCCCTTCCTGCAGACAGGGACACACAGGGATGAAGTCCCATTTCAGTCATCTCTTACGGATTCTGAACAGCCCCAGCTCCTTCAGCCTTTCCTCAGTTCAAAAATGGCAATATTTGAATCGGAAATATCTAAAGAGTACCTAAAGCACCTTGCTCCAGACACAGGTTTTATGGAAAACTACAAAAAATTATGAGGTATCTGTCAGGCACTATGACAAATCCTATGATGGCAAACACAGGGTTAGCAAATTCATAAGATTTGATTTGTTGCTAATTAGTTAAAATATGGCATATAAAATCACCAAACTTAATCTTATAATGGATTTAGTATTGCACCTGCTCCTTCCCTCCAGTCCTTATGGAAAATTATAGTTTATATTCTATTAGGGGCATCACAACTTATTACCATTCATGAAAAGGTACAGTCACAAAAATAATTCTGAGCCTTTCTGTTTCCAGGGGTGACTATTCAGAGCCTGGGCAGTGAAGGAAATAGTTTTTCTGTCCTAAAGCTGATGTAAGTGGGAAAAGGCTGGGGTTCTTAGGGCTACAAGTGTTTTAAGTGACTGGTGATAAGAATGATTGGCATACTGGAAAATTTTTCACAGGAGCAAACAGTGGATGCGTAAGACAAGGTAAAAGGTTATGAAATCTCCAAATATAGAAAATATTAGTTTGTTGAAAGGAAAAATGCATTATTTGTCTGAAATTTGGGATTGGAGGGCACCCACAAAATATTTTTAATAGATTGAACACCTACATAAATATGCCATGACAGAAATAAAGACCTGTCTTGGTTTGAAAGATAGGTGTCTGCTAAGGAAGGCAGGAGCCTCCCTTGGAATGGAAAACATAAACCCCTTCCCTCCGCATTATTATAATTTTGAAATTAAGGGGCTTTCAGGCAAAGATATGAGGAATCGGAATAACAGTTCTTTATTAATATGTATATATATATAAAACAAGACAAACAAAACAGCAATAACCATGGCAGTAACACCAAACAGGACCAGACCCCAGTGGCCCTTCCCGGCTGTCCGGCCCTTTCCCCTCGGAGCGGTGCCGCTCACGGCCGGCAGGGGGCGCCGGCGGCTCCCGGAGCACAGGGCGGGGCGATGGTTCCTCCACACCGGCAGGGGGCGCTCCGGAGCCAGCGGCAATGGCGGCCTGGCCGGGCCGGGCAGGGATGGGAGAAAGGCCTCACAAACCCCCTGTGCAGCCAGTCCTGGTGCTTCAGCAGGATCCCCCGGGAACAGCAGGCTGTAACAGTAGGTGTGAACTGCTGTTCAAAATCCTGGGTGGTAGGTGAGATGTATCAAACTCTGGAGATGCAGCAGAAACCCTGGGACATCTGGGCAGATGGCGCTACCGTGCAGCGAAGGCCCCGAGCAGCGGCAAAGGAACGGCAGGGGTGGGGCAGCGGCGGCCCAGCTCCGAGCAGGGCAGGGAAAGGCGGGCTTGGGATCCTGGGGCCCCCTGAGGCACCCGAGCAGATGGTGAAAGGGTCCCTCTTTTAGTGAGGTAGGGTGTCAAATAGGGTCCCAGTTTGGCTGCTCCAGCCAGCAAGCTCCACTCACAGTAGAAGGAAGGCAGCAGAAGGCAGGACCCCACAACGGCGGTGAATTCTCCTCACAGCAACTGCAGCCTCTCTCTCTCCTCCGAACGCAGGGAGAACAAAGAGGAACTAGGGGCTGTACCCAACCCCCAACCCCTTTTTCCCAGTTCAAATCTCACGGCATCTCCGCCCTCCACGAGAAAAGCCCCAGACAAAAAAGGACAGCTGGACCCCTCCCTCTGTGTCCAGGTCTTTTGTCTGTTTTAAATACCCATTAATTTGTCCCCTAGCAACATGTATGGGGAAAATTATTTAAGAGAAAAAGAAAAACAAAAGGAGAACCCTAAAATCCCAACAAGAACACATTTATAATTATGACAGTAAAGATTTTGCTAACAAATAACAGCCTGGGAAAGACATAAAGCAAAGGACATGTTACAAGGCATAAGACCACCACATTTCATGAGATTAGGAGGCAAATTATTTTGGGGAAAATTATTCTGAACTTCCTTCTTGCAATAATCACCTTTGCAGCACAGATTTCATACAGCTCCATTTGGCTGTGCTCAGAGACAGGTGAACGTGTGGGTTCATTGGATGCACCCCTAAGGAAAATCCACACGGGATAAACTGTGCATTGTGTTGGTCAAAACTGAAATATCAGATGCACACCGATGATTACGGATAGGATCATCAAACAAATTCTCATCAACGTCAAAGACATCAGAAACAAAGAAGGCATTTATATGATTTCCAAATCTAATTCTCTCAAGGATGGGGAAGGAGTAGCTGCTAGTCCTTCCTGCCTCCACACATACTTGAGACGAAAAAGGATCATCTAATATGAAGCAGAACTGTTTCATCCTCTCCAACTGGAAAATAGACATGAATGAGCATTTCCCCCTGTTAAGTAGCATCAAATACATTGACTACCAGAGGAAGGTAGGGCTTTGAGATGCTGCTCTTCCACAGAGTGACAGGAACTTCAACGTTATTAAACTTTGCCCTCATAAACAAGGAATTTCTGAGAGGTTAAAGAAACAACAATAAGCACAGGTCAGTGTAACAGGAGGGAAAAAAAACCCTAGGAGTTGTATATTAGGCAGGAAAATCTTTTCTAATGAGGGCATAGCTAAAGTTTAACATCTGAAGGGAATATATCTCCATGGAGAACTCCTATTCACTGCATTCACTTTTTCATTATCATTTTATCCATTAGTGTAATTTCACTGTTATAGAAAATGAATGTCAGAAACCAGAATGCTTTGCTTTATTTGTACCCAAGCCAGAGCCAATCAATACCAAAAGTATTCCCAGTGCCCTGTCAATGCACTTCAACCCTACCTTGTTGAGAGTCCTTCTTAATTGACTCCAGTGAAGCAAATCCAATTTCCACATTCTCGGTCCTTGTACACATATGCTAAGGCAGCTAAATTTAAACTGTTTCTGCTCAGTTTTGTGGTGTTTGCTCTGATACTTAGAAAAGAAAGAGATCACCTGAATTTGCTTTTTATCTTATTTTTAAGACCATTTAATTAGAATGATTTTATGCCACTCTTTCTGGATGATATTAAAGTAATATCCTAGAGGAAAAAGCCAAATACATTATTCTACCCCATCACTGACTCTCTCTAAAACCACCTTCTTTACTTTTACTGCCGGATCTGATTTATATCCGAGACGTAAGTGTCAATAACTTGTTTTTGATGGGCAAAATACTGCCAGGAAAAATGGATATAGTTGAGCATTAGGCTATAAAGTGGGGTATGAAGTATAATTCAAATAGGCTTCATGACACTTGTCCCTCATATGACACACATTCTTTTCATTTCCAATTTCATTGGAACAAGGGGGAAAAACGGTTTCCAATCTGTCCCACCTCATAAAAATAGACCTGTGTTTAATTCTCCAGGACCTAAAATTATCCTTTAGATATTGTCAACCAATCATCCAAGGAAAACGTTCATGGACAAAGTAATGGAGAAATCTTCTAGGTGCAGAGATGGCTAAAATACTGCTGCAGCTTCAGTTTTAATGACAGCACTCAAATATTAGTGCTAAAATGCACTGATAATACTGGGATCATCTGGCATATGCTTTTATACTTTTTAGTAAATGGTGTAGTTCGGTCCATGTGTTGCTGCAATTTATACATATAAATGATTTCACAAAAACAAATAGCTGATAATATTCCTCCTTTATATCCAGTGGAGGAACCGCATGCTTTGAAAGAGAGCATCCAGGAACTACTTGGCCCTACAAGATTACAAAATTGGAAGAATAACCTTTATTGTGCATGAGTGTCTTGATTTGTGTTTGTGCTTGTCTGGTGAGCAGCAGCAGCAGCACAGCCTTGATGTACCTTGGCTTGGTTTTAATTGCTGGTTCTGCACCTGGGATTGAAAATTAGAGTGAAGACAGCAGCAGCACAAGGGCCAGATGTGGTTCAGGTCATCTTCTAGAGTGAGTTCAGGACATTCCCCTGGGCAGGCTGAGAGTTGTAGCAAAGTAGAGCTGCTGACTTGATGAGGTAAAATATTTGGGGGCCAAAGACTGGCAGCCTGCATCATATCAAGGGAATATGATGCAGGGGAGCATATATCCCAAGGGGAGCACTTGAGCCAGAATCTCCAGCGTTTCTGAGAGGTTTGCTTCCTGAATATCAGGATCATATCATGGTGATCAAGTAGGTACAGAAATCACAGAACAAGACAAAAGATCTCCTCATGGATACAAAAATAGTTCAGTATAGAATCACAGAACCATTTAGGTTGGAAAAGACCTCCAAGACCATTGAGTCTTACTTGTGACTGATCCCCACCTTGTCACCCAGCCCAGAACACTGAGTGCTACATCCAGTCGTTCCTTGGACACCTCCAGGGGTGGAGACTCCAACACCTCCCTGGGCAGCCCCTTCCAAGGCTTAACAACCCTTTCCATGGTGAAATTCTTAGGGAAAGAATAATTTTGTTTTGAAGAAAAGTACTTTGACGTTAAGCATTCCAAACTGAGATTATAAAATGGTAGAAATTTTTTCTCCATGCAAATAAAGTCAAGGAAAGGAGTGACTTGACTCAGACATGCATTGCTGACTCTCTTGTCAGGATTAAAATCCACTAATGACCTTTACATTTTTGGCATTGCAGTCCTCTCAGATGCTTCAGTTCTGGTCCCAGTGTAATTATTGCTGGTGACATCCACCTTAGCAGGAGTGGAGCTCCATCACCTTGGAGTATTTCTGAAAATCTCACAAAATGTATTTCATGCAGTGCAGGGCATAGCCATACTCACTGGTACCTTTTGATGTCTACGTTTGATACTACTAAAGGAAGACAATTGTTATTTGTTTTGACAATTCTTAACTACTACCTCAGCTCTTTCTGGGAACCAGTTCACTCTCCATTAGCAGACTCCTCAAAATCAGATTAAGAAGGCAGCTGACAGAGCTGCAGATGGAAAAAAAAAATTGGTGTTTTTCTGCAATTTCTTTTCAGCATTTTAAAATTCTAAATCTACTGTGCCATTTTCAGCACTAGTAACGTAGATTCTTAGTCAATTCTGATTTTTAAGGCTCTATTTTTGTAGTAGACTGCATAATTTTTCCTCTACCTTATCTGTTATGATGTTAAATTTGGCATTGGTTCTTATTCCAGTTATGAAGTACATGCTAAATACGGATAAAAACACCTAATTGTGGGGGACTTTTGAAGAGTTGTGTTACTCACCTAAACTGTTCTGGGAATAATCAGCTCTACAGTGGCTACAAAAAGATGTGTAAATCCGTGTGGATACACTAAAGTTATTCTGTGGAAGCTAAGAATATGGTCCCCTGAGTCAATTGTAGGCTTGATATAGCTCCATGGGAATGAATGGAAGCACACCAGAGATTAATTTAAACACATTTCCACAGCTAAATGGAAAAAACCCTACTTTTGGCTGCCATAGCAGAGCTGAAAGTCACCATTCTTTGGAGTATCAGCTTGAAGGGTAAAGAAAAGGCTGCAGATTTGACCCTGAAGGATTTAGACCCAAGATTTTTTTCAGATGTGCAAACCCTGGAGCATAACAGGATACCAATCAGCACAAGAAACTGGTCTTTTATCTTTTCCATTTTCAGATCCAAATGAAAAACGTAAGATAAAATATAAAGTAATCTAAGTATTTTGCAAGATAGGTGGTATTATGATTCTATGATTAAGCAAGATTATTTATCCTCTAAAGATAATTTATTTTTCCTCTATCAGTTTGTCTTCCATCCACTCACTTGAGGCATGTAACTTTTAAATGTACTTATTTTATCCTTATGCCACTGTTGTCATTGGCCAGTGAGAAAAGGGAGGATCCTTCAGAGCAAAGTCAAAGCATTTAGCATATATTGACTGGAATAATCTGCCATAGAAGTATTTTTTTTTCCATTTCCATGGAATCTTGTTAGCTAAATCTATACTGGTAAATCAATTCTCCCTGGATTGTGTTAAACCCTGTACAGCTCACCATGAGAGTTGACCCAGAGTAAAATCATGTCAGGGATGAGAGGAACAATCGTCTTGGTCATGTGCTGGTCCTCTTACTTTTGCTAGTGTGGATGCAGCTGTAGAGCCTAGAGAGGGACAGCTCTTCCATTTGGTCACTCAAATTAGATGGAAATTGTTAGGTGATGGAAATAGTTCCCAGAATAGCTTGACTTGTTTGCAATGAAGTTAATGCAGGGATAACCCTGTCTGCAAATAAGCCACAGAGAAAAAACCTAACTGAAGTAATGGACTTTGATCATTAAGATGATTAGAAATCAAACAGGGGCTGGGAAATGAGAGAAGCTAATGACCAGAGGTGCAAGAATCAGCAGTAGAGAATTTTCCTGCACCCCAGTTTTCAGACACTGAATTTTATCCTTCTAAGTACTTTTCTTCAAGTGATTCGGATTACAGTGGCACCTTTTTCCCCCAACTCATCTCCAGTGTGTCATGTCTCAGTTTTCATTCAAGCTGTCCCTCCAGCTGGCTTCTTGTATTGTGATTTTACTCTTTTGGACAAATTGAAGCAAATTGCTCCCAGGACATATTCAAGAGTAGCAAAACCAAGCAGGTTTGATTTTTTAAAAAATTTTTCTCCCAGGCTAAAACGTGCTTCTTGACTACAGGTGCTGCTGGGTTGAGCTTGGTCCCAGTTCTCTGGCAGTTCTGAGCCTGATCTCCTGAAAAACACATCAGTTATCCCAGGTGATACCATAAGGGGTCCTGTGTCTCTTTAGCACTTAAAATATCACAAATATTTCATTTGTATCTTTTTTTCATCACCAAGTTCCTACAGCTCAGAGCTGTGAGGAGATCTTTTATAACCTTTCCAGCATATGGGCCTCAAAACCATTGCCTAAACACATTCTTTCCTGTCCTATCCTTCAACAGGTTAGGTTAATTAGGTTAATTCCTGAAAAACAGCAGTGTATTTGGTTCCTGTTCAGGATAGTCTACACTGGAGCCTTTTAATCAGCTAGTATGGGGCTGAGAATCACAGGATCATGGAGTCAAGAAGGTTGGAAAAGACCTCCAAAAACATCAAGTCTAACCTTTGACTGGTTATCACCATGTCCATTAAACCTTATCATGAAGTGCCACTTACAGGGATGGTGACTCCATCACTTCCCTGACCAGCCTGTTCCAAAGCTCAACCACTCTTTCAGTGAGGAATTTTTTCTTAATATACAACCTGAACCTCCCCTGGCACAACTTCAGGCCATTTCCCCTTGTCCTATCACTGGTTGCCTGGAAGAAGAGGTCAACTCCCACCTCATTACAAGATCACTTTAGCTGAATTTGGCTTCTGATTTCAGACAGCTTCTTATTCCTTTATAGAGAAATCTCATTTAATTTTATGGATTGCTCTTGGAAAATGTTTTTCAAAAGATTTTTTTAAGTATTTCTGGTTAAACTGGAAATAATCAATGTGACTCAGAGGTTTCTGAAGCAGATATGTTTCCAAATGCTACAGTTGATTAAATAACTCTGGATTTTTCTATCCTGTCTCTGTAAGTTCTGGAAGGAAAAGGATGNATTACAAAAATTCTATCTCCCATCATTTCTATCAGAGTGTCAAAAATATTAGAGGTAACTGGAGCCTGACCCACACAGTGCGAGTGGCAAAGAGAAAAATGATAATTATGTACAGAATAGTAACAGTTCCAGGAGAAACATATGGCCCTGGTATTTCTTTCTGTTAGCTGGGAGCCGCTGCACTTTATGGTTCAGTGATCTGTTGGATAATCACAAAATAAAATAAAAGATATCATTTGTTACAGAGAATAAGCCTCGATAATGCTGTTGAACTACAAAATGACTCCTCTGTAATCACTAGTTGTAACAAGATGTGAATGATCCCAGTGCCACACACTGTCTCTGCCATCATGCCATCATTTACACTCCTAAATGAATACACATTCACTTTCGTATGAAGACACATTACTTGGGTCTCAGAAACAGCACTGCCATAAATTTCACTTGTTATTTTATTCATATTTTCCCCTTAGGAGAAGAAGTTATCCAGCAGAAAGCCTCTGGATTCCGGCAAAAAAAAAAAAAAAA
>VYZQ01054335.1:32902-49586 GCA_013400655.1 Mystacornis crossleyi | reverse complement strand
ACCCCATCAATCAACTCAGGTTCAACCTATTACAAGTGGTTATGGGTCAGTGAGAGGTGAGCAGTTGTAGGGTGCATCACTGGTTTCTCTTGGATTTTATTCCTCTCCCTCTCTCATTTTCATTACAATTGTTATTATTGCTATTATTATCATTAGTATTATTATATTTTACTTTTAATTATTAAACTATTCTTATATCAGCCCAGGTGTTGTATATTTTTTTCCTTGATTCCCCTCCCCATCTCACCAGAGAGGATGTGTGTGTGGAAGGGTGGGTGAGGTGCGAGCAAGGAGGTTTCTGGTACTCAGTTGCCAGCTGAGGTTAAACCATGACAACTGTGCTGTGCCAGTAGCTTGATTTGGAGGCACCAGTAAGAATTGTGTAAAGGTTTCCTTGCCATTAGGCTAATGGAGTTTCATTACAAAAATGGTGTATATCCTCTAAATACATTTCCCAGGAGAGAGACCATGCTGGTGGCTCAGGCAGGTGACACAGAAGGGGGAGTTTCCATTCAGGGGGGTACAGTGGTTTTAATCAGGGTTTAAAGCAGGTGACACCTGCTCTTGGGGCCTCCACAGAACTCAAAACATATCTCGAGTGTTGATGAAGCATGGAACAGAAAAAAGGTGCTTTTTTTCCATACAGGGGATCCATTTGGTGGCATTGGAAGGGAAATATTTCACTAGGAGATAGGAATAGTCATCAAGAAAAGATATAGGAAACAGAAAAATCACAGGATGAAGTAGGCTTAGTAGCAAAAACTGGGGGTTGAAAAATTACCAGAAAAGTTATATTCTCAAAAGTACAAGCAATAGCGTAGGCTCCACTGAAAATGAGGTTACTTTTGAAAATTAACATCACATCTGTCTAGTTCCAGTAATCCTTGTCCATTTTAAAATGGAGCTCATGACACAAGATACCTGCTATAAATAATCAAATACATTATAACCTGGACATATCCTCAACATCAAATAATCCTGCTATAAAAACTGAGAATAAAGGAATTTGCTGGATGACTAGCACTTAAGAAATTGTTCCCTGGTGGGTTATTTGCAGCCTATTCTCTACTTCAGTAGGAGTTTATGTTGAATAACTCACAGCTGTGGAAATACCTGCACAATGGAATATAATACTGCTAATAAAGGGATCCAAATTGGCCCAGCTCCACTCAAGACTCATGAATGTTAAGACATACAAGTGTCTTGGGTTGTGTAAAAGGCTGAGTGGCCTCATTGCAGGACTGTGGATGCTCAGGCAGAGGGGCTGTGCCCACTGCCGAAGTGTGCGATGGGGTCGCGGATGAGCCGGGCAGCAGAGTGCACTGTGCTCCTCATCAGGGCACTGCTGGTTCCCCATCAGGGACTATGGATGTGCCACGAGGCCAGAGAAGCTTTGAAGCCTTCGATTTCTGTACAGAAAGTGAGGTCCTCAACACAGTCCTTTTGTGGGAATTATAGGAAACCGTGTTTTTTAGGAACTGCTTGCTGCACTGTATACACAGACAGTGCCGTAAAGCCACACATGTACACAGAGGCTGCAGTCCAGTCAGGGTTGTCCAGTTCTGGTCACATTTAAAGAACCAGCTGCCATAACAGCATCCTGAGATGAGCCCTGGAAAGAGTTGTAACTGGAAAGCCAGAGCTGACAAGCCTTTACCACTTTAAAAAATTTTTTTGTTGCAACTCTCCTGGATTGGTCTACTTTCACATACTGAAGGGAATTGGGGAAGGAAGGAGAGGAGAAAGATGGAATAACTGATGTTTTGGGTGATCTATATCATCTATATCATTCAAATGTCCTTCAAACTACCTCTCTGCAACATTTACAAGCATATTTCTGTAGAGAGCTGGGCAGGACACAATCTGTGTAATTCATTCTTAAGCGTTGTGGCTTAGTCAGGCGCCTTGAGAAGGGAATCTCATCAGCCCACCCCTGGCTAGTTCAGAGGTGCTTGTATTTGATATTTTACTTCCAGCTCCAAAAAATTTTAACTGTTTGTTTTAAACTGAAAACATTTGTGGTCCTTGTAGTTTCATGAAAATCACATCTGGAAAGAAAATTATCAAAGTACAACTTAATATTTCAATACCTAGAAGGAATCAAAAGAAAAAATGCATTTTAACCAAACAAAAAGGTGTTGGTTGAACAACAACAACAAAAAGAATCATGACTTTGAGAAATCATTATTTCTGTATATCTACCCTTAATATTTCACAACAGCCTGCAGTCATGTAGGCAGACATTTTGCAGTGATAGTAAAATTGCCACAAACCTTCCCCTAAGGAAGGTGCTGGTCTGGAGGAGATTGTAGGGTGCTCGGATGGAGGGTGAGGTGTAGGTAGATGAGTATAACACTCCCAGAAAAGCTGTGGCTGCAGCCAGGCTTTTAGTGTGACAAAATGACTCTGCTGGTTTTAAGGTAGGGCTGTCCCTGTGTTTTCTTTCTTCTACCTCAAAGGATATTTCAAATTAATCCACCTATTATTCAGCTAAAGGAGGTTGTTGCAGTTACAAAATCAGAAGTTTTTGGCACTGAACTGCATGGTCACAGATGATTAAAAAATAGAACAAATTAATAAAATTAAAATCATATGAAATAAGATCAATTTTCCATTTTCCCCTTTGAGTCTTGACCTTGCAGCTATGTGCCCATCCTGGTACCTGGAAGCGCCTGCATCAGGCCCATTGCTAGAAGGTTTCCTTCATTACTGATTGCAGTTTTCTTCCCCTGTGCATGGGATTTTCGTGGAAACTGCTGTCTTGTAGATTGCCACATTCAGAAGCCTCAGCCTGTTTGAAGGCAATTATTATACAGACCACTCCTTCCTTCCCCAGCAGTTCCCCTCCCTACTTGAGAACTGGCCATGCTGTGGGTCTCACAGAAAAATCATGGGACTCGACAACTCTCTTTCCATTTTAAAAGCCCATATCCCACTATTACATGGTCTTGAGTTCAAAAATGTTGCCTCCCTGTGGAGTGCCACTGTTCAGCCCCTCATTATAACCTGGCCATTAGTATTTTTTTCCTCCCTCTCAGGAATGCAACCGGCATCTGCAGTAAAGCGAAATCCTGCTGTGTGAAGTTTGAGTTAGGCCCTTCACAAGGAAGTACTGACTTCTATAACAAAGGGGGTATATTTAAACAGAATGCATTTTCTGGAAGAAAGAAAGCTGATACAGGTTATATTTTTTTTTTTAGCTTTTAGGCTGAAATAGCAGCAAAACAAACAAAGCCAACTGGAAACCCCCTGTCCCTGCTGACACAAGGACTAGCAGAAGAGATAGCTGCAATATGCAAAAATGAAATTGCATTACTGCTGCAGAGCTCAGGAACCACAATAAAGGTTCATGATTGCTATCCAGGGACACCTTAGTAATAAGCCCAGCTCCTGCAGCACTTCCCACCTGATTCACATTGGAGGAGCTGGTGGTCTAAGCACAGACGCAGACACAGACACAGACACAGAGCTGCTGACAAACTCAAATGAAAAGATAGCTGTCTCAATAGTTCACCCTTTGTTATCACCCTTCGGAACATGAGTTTAACCTGGAGGGGAGATTTCAAAGAAAACAGCTGAAAATTCCCTTTCAGAATGGAGTTTGCAGTCAAAGACAGACACAACCCCCAGTATCGATCACAGTTCCTAAATTTCACACCTTCTGTCCGCTGAATTTGATCTCTCTTGGCAAGCCGGGAGCAACCCACCTTGGTTTTGATGGGTTTGTCTTTGTGGAGCACATGTGAGTCCTGTGTTCTGTTTTGCACATGGCCAGAAGAAGATGGAAAGTTAAAAACTTTGTGCAAAATGACAAATTTTCATAAGCTATCAAAGAGAGATGAAAAAAAAATAGAATGGAAAAAAACCCTCCAGCATCTGAAAGCACCAAAGACCAGCTCTTAAAAGCTATCTCAGCACTCAGACCCCCCAAGAGATTACTCAAGGAGGATGAAACTTCATGTGATGAAATGAGAGTCGCAGTTGAAGCGATAAGGAGTGTTAAATGCCTTCTTTATATCAAGCATTTGCTAAAACGTCTACTAATGTACTACAAAGGAGATGCTAACCTTATACATTATAGCTGTTCAACACAAAATAATGCATAGCATCTCAGACGAATTCAGAGTTGTTGAGACAGAGCTATTAATTAAACTGGGGTGATACACAACTTGAGGATCTCCAGAGATCAGGAAGAGTTTCTTTTAACATAATATAAAATACTGCTACACACACACACTCTAACAAGCGCTCTGCACGTCACCTTCCAACTGATAATATCTTGGACATCTGAGAAGTAATTACAGGGCACTGTACAGATTGAAGAAGGGAAAACAAAAAAAGACCCCAAATATTCCCAAATTAAAAATCCCCACCCGCATAAAATCCCCACAACCACACACAGAAAAAAAAGAAAATGAACCTGAAGAAGTTTGGACTCCAGGCATGAGCACTGACCTAAAAGATCCTGAATTTGGTTGTCCAACAGATATGGAGGCACACTGGGTGTGCATTTATCTGGTTCAGCTGAAGCACATTCCCTTGCTAACCTCAGTAACCCATAACCTGAATTATAAGGGATGGATTCAGTATCGTATTCAAACTAAAGCTAATCAATTTTATCCTGACCCCTGCAAAATTAATGGAAACAGAATTGGGAATTTCTTGGGGAGCTGGAGTGTTTGTGCTCTGTTGTAGATGGACGATTTTTATAAAGTTTTTGATTCTGTATGTACAAGTGAATTATTTCCTGCTGTCATCTTTAGAGCATAATAGTGTTTTAAAATGTGCTTATGAATTAAGACTGCCCATAGACCCATTAAAAATTATTTCTTGATGTGAAGGATAAAGTTCTTTTATTTCAGAAGTGATTCGCAGGGTCATGGAAGAAATGCTTTTAGAGTTAGATTGCTCCATCACTGTTCCTAATAAAGCCTCTCCCCTTTAAAGAACTGATACTAGTTGCTGACAAAATAACATGGTAAATTAGAACAGATTTTAATACTGTGAGCATTCAGTGGAAATTCATATTTTCTCAGGAAATGTATGAGTATGGTCCATAAATTTAAAGACTTCCAGAAGTGACTCTCTATCTAAAGGTAACATCTGCCATTCTGCAATGCTGGGGTACCACTAAGCTTCCTGATAGAACATAATGACATGCTGGAGTAACATCAGTTCTGTGAGATGTTAAATATTCAGTAGCTCCTCTTACATAGTAGAAGATTCAGGCCTTAGCCTTGTATAAAAATATGCTGTCAAAAAGCTAGAAAAAACATACAAATCATCCAGTCCTGCACAGTAAAACCAGCTGCTGGGGTTACGTGTGCCCCAGGGCAGCTTTAATTTGGACGTGCAATATATCACTATAGGGCTACTTGATCAGAGTTGCAGTCTCAGGAAATATTTTCAGGACTATTCAATTTCCATTAGCAGTTTCTCCAGGATATATTAGACACAAACTGGGTTTCCTTCAATATCAATCATTCATGTTTTCTCTTTCATCCTGTCTGTGCTAAAATGGGATTTTCATGGAGGCTGTGAAATTGCAAAATTTAGTCTGTTCTATCATTTAGACTCCTTTAATGGTGTTTTGCAGCCATGGCTGGGTAGGGAGCCTCTCTCCACCCTGGTGCTGGAGAACACCCAGTGGTGTTCAGTATTTTGCCTTTCCCTTTGGTAGTTTCCTCTCCCTCTAACCCCTGTGTCTTCCTGCACACTTCAAGACTGATGATCCTTGGCATCCCTGGCTCTCTGGTATGGAGTGCTTTTGCTCTGTTCCCCAAGGATACAAGTTGGTTACACTTCCCAAATGTTTGAGAGCAGTACCTTCTCCAGGAGCAAGGTTAAAAATTAGTGATGACTGCCACAGGGGTCTGTGATGCTGAAAGAATGTAAACACTATACCTCCCAAGGTTCCTTCCAGACTGAATTATCCTACCACATTATTACACCCATACATATCATTGCAAAGATAATGAAACCTGAGAAAACCTGCTTTCTGAAAAGACTACAAAGTGGTAAATACTGATTATTTTTGCTTGTTGTGGAAAGAGAGAAAGAAGGAGCTTTAGGAACTGAAATGTTCTCACAGGGGCAGCCGGTGAGATCAGCTGGTGATTCACGGGGGTTGAAAGTTCTCTGAGAAATGGACTGTGCTGAACATATACCAAAAAACAAACAAACAAACAAAACCAAAACAAAACAAAAAAAATCCCCAAACAAAGCAATTCAAAGAACAATCAAAACCCACCCAAAGTGCTTATGACTCTTGCATAGTTTAAGTTCTTTGTAACAGCAACCATCTTGGTTACCAGTGTTTGTATTTGGTCACTTTACTAATTATATGATTCAGCTTTTCCAAGTAAAGTCCTGGAATTTCCTCCCTCTGATTTGCGAGGGCACTTCTCAGGGCCAGTATTTCCCTCCATTTAGCTAAAACAAACAAGACCTTTCTTTTTGAAAGTATTTCAACATCATGAGATAAGTTTCCTTCCTCCTTTTAATAGCTTCAGAGCTCCCCAGGGGGAAGTGCCAAAAACATTATTTCCTTCCAAATTCTAAGAGAAATACAATGTTCTGGTAGGTAGTGAGATTAGATTACAGTAAAATTAACTATTGGTTTCAAACTTTCTTCAGGCTGTAACCTCAGCTCTTACAAACCTGTTGCTTCCACTCACCCGTGGTGTTTATTCACCTTTCCCACTGCTCTGTTCCAGGCAGTCATGGAGCACATGGAAGCTGCAGTGTCACTTAATGACAACCCCCAACTGAAAGCCGCAAAATCCATTAGTTCATGTGATCACTGTACTTTAATCCTCAACCTGTGGGGAGCGTTCCTGAGGACAGGGCATGAGTGCTTCGGGTCAGAATTAGGATCACAGGCTCCATCTTGATGAGTTTACCATGTCATTTCAAACATGGTACGAAAATCCCACGCAGCACCCCAGGGCATGGGGATGATGGAGGTAGCAGAGAGGAAACTGCGTGTCCAGCTGCTGTCCATCTCAACCACTTTCTCAAGCTGGCCCATTTTGGACATTTCTTTTATGAATAAATAAGTGAATAAATAAAATCAGCTAGCTGTATCTGTTATTCACCCTAACCACAATAGGGTGGATTGATAGCTTGTAGATGAGGGTTTTGAGGAGATATGGAGAAAGTGTCCTTCGAGATTAATTCAAGGACAGCACTCTAAGGAGTCTGTTGCCCATTTTTCAAGCATTCCTGTGTTTATTTACTGAAACAGCAGGAGTAATATGACATCATAAATCTTTAAAAAATTGAAATAGTAGTGCCAGTCTTGAAAGATTAATAATAAGGAACGCCTTTTAGAGTGTGCTCATGGAGATGTAATATGAATGATTAGTGTTTTTGAACATTAGAATTACAGTGTATAATTGTAATGTTATAGCAGTTACATAGAAGCCAGAGATCCTGTAATGGAATACATTGTGAATTTAATTATTTACATGGAAAAATCAGGGCTGATATATAGTCACTGAATGATAAAACTACAATTTCCTACATATGAAGGAGCAGCATGGCTATCCACGTTTGTTATTTAGCTAGTTTTAAATTCTGTAGTGGATATACTTACTGCTCTAGAGCTTGGAGTGCCTTTTAGGCCAGGAGTACCACAGGTACCAAAATTCACTGAACAATATTTTGCTTTCAGGAGCATGGGCCCGTGTCAGGGACCAAGGTTGGTTTCTGGGGCGGGGAGAGAGCTGTCTCTCACCAAGAACCAAGTGACCACACAGGGTGTTTTGCCTTGTATTCCTTCTGCAGTGGTGGTTTCAAAAATGTTTGGTGGAATCACATCCAGCAAAAGCATTATTAAAAAGTATGTATATATGCTTAGGAGACATATTTCCTTATGCTGGCTTCTGGGTATACGAACAGCCACTCAGAAAAAACCTAGGAGCTCTTTAGCTCCTCTTACAATGTCAGCAGTATTGAAAGTAGAGTTTCAGGGAAGAACAAAACATCACTCCCCTGCACAAAAGGCAGGATGGTGTAGATTCAGCATCTCTCTACCGACAGTTCTTCCTGTGTTTGCCACTCGCAGGGTGCACCTTGCAGGGCTTCCCAGGTGCCTCAGGATGTGGGCGTGTGCCTCTGTCCTCCGGCTCAGCCGGGGGGCTTTGCAGGCTGAGCTATGCTCAGGGCGGCTGCATCGCACCAGGGGTTTCGCTGGTGCCCGAGCACAATTGATACGATAGCAAAGCAAAGAAACAAGGAGGATTTTTAAAATCCTCTCATCCCCATTGAGGGACTCATCATAAAACTATCAGACAGAATTTGGCAGAGTGGAAAACCCTGCTCTGGTAAGCCCCGGCCCTGGAAAGCGAGAGATGCAAATTTCAGGATGGAGGTGCTCTGGCTGGATGCCCTGCACTCCCTCACACTTGGCTCTCACTGCTGTAACTCACCTGTGGTGCTGCTGTTGTAGTTAGAAAAAGAGCATCAAACCAAATCGAGCTGCAAGCGATTCACACCTAACCATAAACTTTCCCTTTAGCTGGAAAAAGAGTGCAATTCAGTGAAACACTAACTCCAGAAATCCCTGGTGCATGATCTTGAACACGGGTGTGTGTGTTTCGCATGCAATGAACTGTAAATGCACTGTATAAGAGCACATTTGTTAACACAGTTTATTGGCACACTTATTGGCAAAGCATACATAAAATACAGTTGTATTATATAACACACTGACTCACTGTGTCTTTACATGATGAGTTGAACATATTAATATGTAAATGAAAAAAATTAGTTTCTTTTATAAAGTTTCACATAAATACACCGGAATATAAAACAAAACAAAACAAAAAAGTAAAACAAAAAAATGAGGGCTTTACAAAAATATTATACAAGAAATATACTATGAAAAGAAATAACAACAAAGCCAACTCAGATACAATAATAAAAACACAAAAGTTTTAAATTTATTAAGCTGCCCACAAAGTTAATGGATTACATGGCTTTAAAATATCTGGATCGACAGCAATTTTACAAAGCATAAACTCTCATAGGACTGGGTGTCTTTTTCCACATAAAAATATTTCTCATGTCTTTGATGAAAAAAAGACATTTCTTGTTTCAGTATTTTTATTAAATGATGGATAGAGTATCTACTGGCATCAGCTAAAGGTAAATTAAAAATGCTGAATCCTTTAAATGATTAACTGATGAAAGAAAAGTTAAAGAACGAACAAAAGTTACTTTAAATTACTTTTCCTTAAAAGCTGATCTTTTTCTGAAACAAGAAATTTCAGGTGCAAGTTGAAAAGCAGAAAATATATTACAATTGTAAAAAGTTTTACATAGTTATGTTAATGAGATCCTGAGCACTGATGACTTGTTAAAATATGGCCATTTTTTGATGAGGAAAAAAACAACCCTTTGCAATAAAATGCACTGTCAGAAATTTGCCATGAGATGCTGTTTAATTTTCAGTTATTTTAACTGAGGTCAGTGCCAGTATCTAGTTGTATGAGAATACTTCCAAGGAATGTATATGGAAGCTTATACAAGAGTTTTCCCTAACAACAAAAAAAATTGGATAGCTTTAGTTTAGAAATAGATACTGTATCATTTGAAAGGTGTTTCTTTTAAATTTCATTTCGAAGAATGCTTTGAAACAGTAATTAATAACCCACTGAGGTACACTGCAGTGGGCATTGCTGCAGAATAACCTATTGGGAAGCTTGTGGTGTGGGGTTTTCAGATTTAGTCTCCTGGTTAGCAGGAGGTTTGCTGTTCCATGGGCTGTTATTTCCCAGTGCAGGTGAATTGTTGAAATCTTCTTCATCATCCATGCCATTTGCTGCATCATACTGTGTATTCTCTAATCTAGTGATAAGCCTTTCATCTTCATCCCCAAATTCGCCTCCCATCAGGGTTGGTTCTCCTACCACCATCACATCCTGTGAACAGCACCCAATATTTGTTATATGGAAACCTTGAGAGAGAAAAAATCAACTTAAAAAAATTATGTTAGAGAATTTGCATCTCTTAACTTGTGACATTTGAACAACAGAGTTAAAAGTTCCCACATAGTAGGAACAAGGAAAGAGGCTTACACTTTATTTCTAATTTAATTAAAAACTACAACACATCTCTATAGCTGTATGCTCATGGCTCTAGATCTCAGAAACCCCAGAACTGAAAAGCAGGTAGGCTGAAAAATGTGCCTGATTTTAAGCAAATAAACAGGCTATGAAACTGCCTTTAAACTTCCCCTTGAAATATTTAGCTTTTATCCGGTAAATCCTTCCTGACCCATTTTCTTTGGAAGGGCACCAGGGTGTATCTCAGTTGGAACTTGGTGATATGCGTATTTTAAAAGTAGTTTTAAAGAAACCACATTTCTTATCCTCAGACTTCTCAAATGTGGAGCACAGCACTCTAATAAAGATGGTAACTCTCTTATCCATAGCCAGCCAAGCCCTTTTACGCATCCAATATACTTGACATTCTGCTACTTAATTATGGTAATTAATTTAGGTAAAGTTTTCGATAAAAACAATGTTCACACTGATTTGACAATTTGCATAGCTAATTAAGTCATTAGCAAAAACCTGCTGATTGCCAACAAGCCCTGAATTTACCATCTGTTATTTCATGGTGCCTGTCACCTAACTCCATGTAGGCAACCCTGACGCCAATCTGTGCAGTAAGAGGACCAATCTGTCCAGCTGGTACCGTAAAAGCAAGATGAAGAGTGCTAATTATAATTACACTGATGAAGCTAGTACTCATCAGAAACTAAAGCATGCAAGAAAGAAATAATTCATCTAATCACTGCTTTAAGTACAAATTGTCCTTCCATGAAAACAAGTAAACCGCCTGCTGTACTCCAGTGCATCACAGATTTGCTGCAAAAAACCTAAGCAGCATGGGATAGAAAGGTGCAAACTTGAGACTGGAAAGCAAAGGTGCAAAGCCAGAGAGCTCTCTTGTTCTCTCTGTTCAAGGGAGAATCAGGCTGCTGTGCTAACAGCTAAAGAAATATGTGGGATGCATCTTTTCATGCAGCTCAGGTGTCAGGGCATCAGGTAGTGCTTGGTAGAAGTGCAGTGATTCCAGATGTCTACCTTTATTCCTGCTGATTTAACAAGCCCTTCCAAGAATCCTAGTGAACAGCAGATTCATTTTTTAAAGGATCTGTTCCTTCTCATGAATGTAAAAAGCAAACAGAGACAAATGTTTGCATTTAATAAGGTTTCTTTTTAATCAGATGTCTACTTCCTTCACCACGAAACAATACAAATTATTGCCTGCATGTATTTACACTATTTCTTGATATCCCTCAGCAAAGGCTGGCATGCTACAGAAGAATGTTTGTGACACCTTTTCAGCTTGTGCTATGTAAAAAATTTGTGAGTATATGGAAATTGTAACATTATTCCCTCTTCGCTTTGTCTCTTTTGTTACTCCATATACCCATAAAATATTTGGTTAAATAAAACTCACACACAGCTTTGCGATATAGAGGTTTAAAAGACAAAGGTGTTCATAACCAAAAGTTTATTCTAATTTATCCCATCCCTCTAAACAACAGGCAGTATATATTTTGCACTGCTGAACCAGACCTGATCCCATTCTATTGCGAGAGTGTTAATGACAAAAGAGACCTGGCAGAGGAGAGCAAGCTGGGTGTGAGTGTGCAGTGTTATATGGCAGGCAAAAAGGACCACAGTGGCTGAAACAGAATCACAGACCGAGGTGGCAACAGTTCCTTTTACTTCAGCATTCTCGAGGACAGGCCTCAAGTTCTCTCTGTTGCCGTACCAGCAAGGGGTCGGCGACTCAGATGAGACTTAGACAAGCACATCAAAAATCACTGTGGGGCTACAACAGCTGGCTGGGGAGGCCATGTGAAAGAATTAAATATGTATTACATCCACCAAATGACTGGGAGGGGGAAATATGCTTTAACAGCTGCAAGTGCTGAAAGGAAGACAATCACTTTAGGCCAATCTGAGAAGATGTAAACTAGGGTACTAAGATGGCATTAAGTAGACAAAAATGTAATCCTCACTGCTAAGACAATACTCCTGTTCCTGATAATGGCAGGCTGAGGATTAATGACCCCACTTGAACAGTGCTAGTTTTGCTGCTCAGGTCACCTAACACTAGGCCGGGAAAAAATCTCAATCTGTGGCAGGAAACATTCGTGCATCAGTGGGGAGATGTTCAATGACTTTGTACGTATTTCCACCTCTAATTTCTCAGGTTCATTTCAAATATTATTCCTTTCATATAACGACTCCCACTGAGAGAACAGTTTGCACTTGTATTTCCCTCCATGCTGTTGAGTCTCTCTCTCTCTCTCTCTGAGAATTGAACTACAATTATATTGAGGTTAGTGGAGGTTTCCCTCATTCTATTTAAAAGATAGATATCAAAGCATTAGTTACAGGACATCTGAAAAAAAAAATTCTTGACAATCTTGCCACTTACAGTTACATCAGGCAAAAATAGTGTCTCAGGAAGCGCACATGCTGTTTCCTCCCCAGAGGATTCTGCTCCTCAGACTGAAAGCTGAAGACCCCACCAAGTGCACCCCATTGAACCTCCACTCACTAGATCCCGTGCAATGACCACCAACCTCTGAGGAGGACTGGAAGTGACTCCTTTTAGAGCCCCTCAATGCTTCTCCTTAAATTGGCCAGTGGGGGTCACTGCTGTTGAATGACACAAGGCTCCATCCCTCCCAGGGTTGAGGCTGCAGCTCTGGAGTGCTCCTAGCTCCTGCTCATGGAGTGAGAAGCAGAATCCAAGAATTAAACCCTAGTCTCTTGCACGGCAGCACACACTGCTATGGCCTAGTTATGGTAGCACATATTTGACTAAATTAGTTTAAAAAAGATTTAGACTGTAGTCACTCAATCTTATTATTTACTCTGTGATTAGAAACAACATTTTTGGTCAAGGAATGTCTCATGATAGTAAAATATGGTTGCAGTGAAGCACGGTAAATAAAGCAGTGGCCGTTTCACATTGTGTGATAGAAATGTATTATTTTATAATATAACCACAAAAGCAGCTTTCATGTATATCATACCTCTCATTCTGTAATAACCCTAGTTGCCATCCAAACTTAAATTGATGTATATAAACTATACACAGAGATCACTTCACACAACACTCAAATGCAAGAACTTCTATTTAACAGACTGGTCAACTCTAGACTTTTTTTTTTTTATACCAAGCCTCAAAATTTAGCTCTGCCCTGCCCAGTTAAGTAACTACACTTTTTAATTTGGGATTATCCTATGTCTAAACAATGTCTTAGTGAAGTCTGGAGGTAAAAATATCTGGTAGGCCATGTAAAATTCCCCATCCCTGAGCCTGCCATCTTTGCTGCTGTTCATAGGTAGCCTCGCTCAGTGTGTTACAGCAACCAGTTTGTAGCTCTCTTGTCACAGTCCCCAGAAGTAAACCAACAGCGCTTCACAAGCCTAGGGTAATTAAACGTGCCTGGAACTCTCAGCTGTATCATTCAAGCACATCTTATACTCCAAGGACTGAAAGTTGCACTGGTTTTAGCAGCTAGCATACCTCTAAGCACTAAGTCAAAAGAAGGTTCCTCATCCTTCTTTCCTTCTTATAGAATTGTGTTGGTGGTAATTATGTTAATAATTGGCTTTTTAGGTCCTTGGCGCAAAAATTATTAATGACTGAGAGCCCCACTACTGCCCACACCCATAATGGTCACTGCTTCTACGAGAAAAACATCAGACTGACGTTGGAATTGAAACGATCTTTAGAAACAGAACTGACATTTTAATTAGGTTTCAGAGTAAACACTTTCTAAAGAAAAATCTTTCACATCTCATCATAATCCTCACTGTTAACTTGACATTCTGGCCTTGTTTGGAATGTTTTTCCTAAAGCACAAAAACTGGAAACAAATTTATTCTCTCTTATCTCCTTACTACTAAATCTTAGATTCTGAATTGCACAGTTCTGAGACATAAGAGAATTTCTGACACTAATCTCTGGCCCTGGAACAGTAGCTCTGGTTCTACAACATCCACTACAAACCACCTAAACCCACCCTGTTTCTGAAACACATAAGAGATTGTATTGCTCCCTTCCATATTAGCAGGTTTATTTATGGATTTGGTTTCTGAGGAGCTTAGGGAGAAGTACAAAGAGAAAGAGAGATTATTGAGGTATGTAACTTGCTTAAAGAGTGCAAGGAGGTAAGACTATGGATGTAACAAAGAATGTTTGATTTACTCAGTGGCATGTAGTGATGCTTTATTCTTTCCAACACATGATATTTCACTGGGTTCATAGTTACAGCATTACACTCAACAAGATCTTCATTAGTAATGGAAGCAAAAATCCACCTATTAATTTCTGTGGTGATGACTGGGAGCAGCATAGAGCAGTGGTTCTTAAGAGTTTGTGAGAGTTGTGGATTGCTATCAAGTTTCAAATATATGAAAATGGATCAGTGTGCCCTGTTTTTATTAAACTTAACAGAGAGTGATACTTAAGTGAAAATAGCTGTATGGACACCTAATGATGACCATGCTTATTCCTGTAAACCACAGATCACAGTATACAAATCACTGCTCTACAGTACAAGGGTTTGGGCTTGCAAGAAAGTTTTATTTGAAACAAGGAATATGAAAAATGCTAAGGAATATGATTTAAGCCAGTAAGAAGGCTTGAAAACTGAGCAAAGACTTGGGAAAATATTGCAGCTGGCTTCAAATACTAGAGGAAATTATTAGTACTGTGTAAGTGGCAAGACAATTACACACCCAAATTAGATAACTAATTTCTTTAAAATCATAGGAAGGCTAACATTAGAAAGCCAGTTTTCTATGAACCTTGCAGAAGGATTCTTGCCCATCGTTGCTCTTTGTCTAGAGGAAAGTAGAAATTGGTAACTCCAGTTTCTGCCCAATGAGCCTTCCAAAGATCAGATGTGATTGAGACCATGAACAAATCCAAGTTTAAATTACTGGCATCTGCTGAGACTAAGGCAGCTGAGTGGACTACAGCTTCTGGGTCCCTGTCCTGTCCATTTTCTTTATGCACTAAAGCCACTCAATGCATTTATGGGAAGCAGTGGCACTAAGCCTGCAGCCATGAGAGCCTGAGAGAAGAAAATTTCTGGTGAGAAAAATGGTTTTGTATTTGTGCTACTGGACTGACTTTAGCAGCACTAAGTTCTACTTCCAGCACACTACAGTACTGCCTCAGCACCTACAGGATTTGGGTCAAAAGCCTCACTGGACAAACAATGGGCCAGCCTAAGCATGGGTTGTGTGGTGCAATTGTGGCATCTTGGCTAATTGCATTTGTGTTTAGAATGTGGGAAATATGTAGGAGATATGTAATGCATAGAAGAGGTATTAAACAAGGGACTTGGACCAGAAGAGTGATGTTGACAAGAGATACTGGAGGTCTGCAATCTGAGAACTAACAGCTTCTCAGAAACCACTGTTTACCCTACCATCATAAGAGAAAATGGGTGCAATAGAGCGCAAGAGACTGTCAAAACGACAAAAATTTGTATTTTATTTACCACAGTTGAGAAAGTATAAACAATAGTTAGAGATAAGAGGACGAACTGAAAGTGAAACTTTTCAAATTACTGATGAGAGGGAATATACCCACCCACTAGCAGAGACCCTTCAGGTGCTTATATGGATTGTCATTAGAAATGTATCAGACTGTGCCAGCACTGTGGAAGTGCTAATAAATGTAATGCAACACAAGGAGCACAAATGATTCTGATTGTTCAGGCTTCACCAACTGAGTTTCAGGGCTCAGTGCCAACTTGACCCATGCATGGAAACACAGCCATGTCATTTCACTTTCTGGGCTTGGCTCTGTATTGTCTGCATTGTCCCTGCCTGAAGAGCTGATCAGAAAATAATACAGGTAGAGGAAATGGCACAATCTTCTCCTCCTACTACTAGAAGAACATCTATATGACAAGTACCGTTCCCTCATTAATCAAGGTTTTCTCAGCCCAATGTATTTATCTGAAGAGCTGGAAGGTGCTGTGGGGAAAATGACAACACTGTGAAGATTCAAGCTTTGCTATAGCTGATGGTATTTCAGCTGTTTTCTGGACACTATGCTGAACATGGGACATTTGCCTCTCCAGGCATGAAGACCTCATTATAGAAGCAGAAGTTAATGGTGTGAGTGAGAAGTGTGGATGAGGTATATGGTAAGTTCACATATTTTCCAGAGTGTATGCAGCATTAATGCAGGGGAAAAACAGAATAATTACTAATGTCCTAAACCGATAAACATCACATAGAAGAGAGGCTAAGAAAACACTGTTTAACCAGGATTAATTTACTATCAAAGTTAAAACAACACAGAAGCATAAAAGAGACAGGAAATTAGATGTGATTATGGTGGAGAGACTGACTTTGCTGGCAGGGAAGAACTTACTGGTGAAAAAGAGAAAGTTGGACTATAGGACTTCATATTAATCCAGGTTTGATATAGATATGAGCTCATTGTGGGGTTCTCCAGAGAGGATGATGAGAAAAATGGAACTGAAACTAGCTCTGGATATGTGAGTAATCTGGATAGAAGATAAGTGATTCCATTCCTCTTCTCTAATAAGGAGAGGGGAAATACTTTTACACTGAAAGTGAATTATTTCAGTAGGGTGGGGTTTTTTTCGTATTGAGCA
>VYZQ01054335.1:0-32770 GCA_013400655.1 Mystacornis crossleyi | reverse complement strand
TCGTATTGAGCAGAAAAGTCCCATTCACAGAAAGCTGTGCGGCCAAATGAATATTTTAGTGAATTGAAAACTGCCAAATTGTGTTAAGGATCTCTTGTCTTCTATTGCATGTAAGGGAAACCAGACATTAACTACTAAATGATACACTTTAAGGTACAGTTATGGGAAAGAAACAGAAAGCAAGTTACTGCTACCTGCAGCTATCTTCAGAAAGCAATGGCAACAGGGTCCACTTCAAAGAATGCATAATTTTGAATAAGCGTGGGGTAACATCTCTTTATTAAGCTGAAAAGCGTTGAATAGTTTTACACCGAAATATCCTCCTGCTAAAATTATTTTGAGTTCTGTCTACTCTACAGGGTGGCCAAGCCATCAATTCCATCTGGTTTGCTATCTTTGCTGTGGGGAAGATGGGAAGAGCTGTTAGTATGTCAAATTGAACAGCTAAGCATTTTCCCCTTTGCAGATGGAAAGGAAAAGTGTCCTAAAAATGGAACCTGATCCTCCATACAAAACAGTTTGGACCATTTTTCTACTCTGGTACAGAAAGCAAAGAATACTGAAAAACATTGAGTATGCAACATCCTGAAAGTAAATGAAGGCTAAAAATCCATCCCTCATACCATAATAAAATTCACCAATGTCTCAGATGCTCAACTATCATCTGCATCAGGAAGAGTAGCCTTGACTACTTCATCTCTCAGGAGTAGCCCTTTAGTACCTGAAGTCACTTTCAGTATCAGTGGGAGTGACAGGGAACTGTCAGAGGGCTCAATCACACTCAAGCATCCAAGTACACACGGCTACCACTGAAGCCAACAGATGTGCTCTCTCCAGGGAGCAGCAGGCTGAAGAGAGGCAGGGGGTCAGATTCTGGTCCTGCTAAATTCTGAGCAGGGTGTAGCTGAGAGAAAGTGATTCTACTGTCTTTTAAAGTTGGAGACAGCAGGGAACTAGCTGGTTACTCAGTTTTGCCCTTCACTGCTTAATATGACTATTGAATATTGATTGCTGGTTGAATATTGATCCAGAGGTTTTTCTGGCAGACACCATCTGTGGGGCAGAGTGGTGCCTGCTACCAGGAGATCAGGTAGTCAGCCTTCTGACTGCTTTCTGCTGCCAGAAAAACACAGAGATGCCTATATTAGGGAAAGAATCTGACTCTGGGGATGTGAGCCATGTGAAAATTTTAATATGACAAGGAGGAAATATGAGTTTAATGTACTGAAGCCCAAAGCTGTAAACCATTGGATTGCTACATCAGTTACTAAACAAAAATCTTCATTTCATTTCACTGGTGTTAGTCTACTCCTTTTTTTTTATCTGGGCATTCAAGCTTCCTAGGAAGTGTCTGCTTTGTGCTAACAAAAGGCCTATATTCTTTGTCAGGTTTCAGAGGAGACCTAGTCCCTTCCTGTCTGCTGATCAGAAAGCCAATAAAAATCCCTGCATGTTATTCCCAGGATATGACTTTATGGTTCCTATAATATCAAATTAATTTGCCAAGCTTTGAAATGCATAAGCTATCTCCTTATTGACTAAAGCACACTTTGTCACAATTTGGGGTCTGATTATTGTGACTAAGGCAGTAAATGTGACATTATTAAAGTGCTACTACAATTGCTACTCTGGAAATGACTTGGTGTCTCCCTGTACAATTAGGATGTCAACAGTTACAGCTAGCAGGGTGGATAAGCTGAGAGCCATATTTCAGGGGATCTACCCTCTGCAAGTGGAGTGGTTGGACAAAGAGATAACCTCTGCAGGTAAGTCAATTCATAACCTGTTCCTGTGCAGCATCTGACCCTGGCACCCATTAGAGGTGAGGTACTAACGCAGAGAGACCAGCGGCTTCCTCAGGTACAGCTGTCCTGCACCACTGGGACACATCCTCGCTTCGCACTGGGCAGATGGAAGTCTGCAATGCTCATGCTATGTCTAAAAACAGGAGGCCTAATCTGAGTCCCACCACTAGTGGAGGGACACCCCCTGACAAAAAGGGGAACTTGCCCAGGCCTTTAAAAAAATCACATCTGATCCTCAGGATGTTTCTATTTGAGGGTCCTTCATTAAAGCTGCACTGCAGAACAGCTTCTTCACACCTCTTCACTAATTCCCCAGCTTCCACAGCACACTGTGCAAGATTGCCTTTTGCTTGTGATAGTTTTGGCTCAAGAATGCACCTTCTTTACAATGTATGGAAAGAGTTAAAGCACCATGATTCAGGCCTAAAAGGAAAGTGAGACTTACAGGTACCTGACTTGATAGACTCAGGTTTGCAGCAGCTGACTTTTTCTTGCTGTTGGTACTATTTGCATTGTTCCCAGCACTACTGTTGGAAGTGCTGCTGGTAGAGTTTTTCCTTTTTCTCCGTTTGGTTGTTGGTTGTCTTGTGGGTTCTGCTGCAATAAAATGATAAGAAGGAAAGCAAATGGCAGATACTGTAAAGCATGAACTAACATGATCCATAAGCAGAAGTTCTGGAATACTCTTTCATCTAGTGGTAAATTGCTAAGTTTAATAGTAGTGGTTGTGTTAGGTTTAACATAAAAACTGTAGAATGATATTGGGACCCAGACCAAGGGAATCTGCTTTCAAATTTTTATGATGGATTACAAAGCTTTTTGTCCTAGCATCGTCTATACAGGTATTCAAAAGCATTTTAATGACGGGAGTATCATGATAATGATCATTATGGTTAAAGTGACCGTAGAACTTGCTGAAGGTCACAGAGCAAGAAACGGTGCTAAACAAAAATCCAGGTCTTACTGTGATGTAGGGTACAGCCTCAAATGACCCAGCCAGAGACACAGGCTAAAGGAGCTTTCTACCCTACAGCTGCCATCGATGTGGCACACAAGCAACCACCCGTTGAGTTCCTTCTACATCCTGTGTGGGCTTCACCTTTAAAACTGCTGCTCCCAAGAGAACCCATAAATGCTAATTGCTTATGCCATTGCCCTGCAAGCCTTCAAAACCCAGAGCGAATCAGGACAATTACACAGCTTTGCTTAAACTGGCAAAGCACAGAGGGGCAATTGTTCTTCTCAAAATTTGGCCTGGGCACCAACGTGAACACTCTTAGATATACAAACCTTTACAATTGGAAAAAAGAGAGAATTATTATTTTGAGGTGTAAGAGGAAGGAGATTAGGTCCAGGCCTGTAAATAACTTGAAATTAGTCTCAAAGACAATTAATTATGAATTGTAGCTGTAATTTCAGAGTCACAGCAGGAAGCAGGATTATATAAACGATGAATTCTAATGCAGCCAGTAGGCATTTTGCATTCCATCTACACAAATTTTTGTACTAAATTATATCCTAGTCATAGTGAAACCATCTCAGTGTGCACATCTATAACTCAGTAGTGTCAGACTGAAATCATAAAATATCATAATAATTTTGAGGCTTCCTTTGGGAGCATTGTTAATTTTCATTATTTTCCTTTATATGTAAACTTTCCCATACATACCTGGTGGGGCCACCATTCTCTGCCATTTTTGAAATAAGCAAGTCTTCAAGCAGTCTCGAGGACTTAGATTGTAAGTTTTATGTCTTGACATCAGTTCCTGCATTGGCTCCAGTATTACACACAACTGGAAGAAAAAATCAGAATAGAACAATTTCATCCAAGCAAAGCCTCCCTTGATCAGTATTTACATAGCTGGAAATCATATTTTTGGATTTTTTTAACTCTTTCTAACAGAGCATGCCTTGTACAGTTCAGTTTAATCGGCACTGGGATTTGCAAGATCAAAACTCTGAGTTGGGAAAACTTTTTCTCACTGTTTATTATCCTGGGTAGTTTTTGGATATATCAGATAAACTTCAACTCTAGTCTTCCAGGCTACAGAGATTTCAGAAGACTAGAAAATGTTCATGTTTGATTGACAAAGCTGCAAAGATTAATTAATAAATAATAAAATGCCCATAGTAGGTTATCATTCCCATACAGCAAAATGTATTCTTCTGACCTGCTGTATGCCACAGCAGGGAGAACTTCTTATAAATGATCTTTTATTTTGATATTGCATGCAAAATAATCCAGGTAATTTTGGGCTTTTTTTTGTTATATGAGGACTATACATACTCATCATATGAATGACACACATGAGAAAAAAAGGCAGCATTTTATTTTTCTCATCTGCTTATATGCTGAATATGTAAGATAGAGATTTCTGAAAATATGGAATTTCAAACACTTTTAAAAAAATAGTCTTATTTATTTCCTATCTTCACTTAATTATTAAAATAATTGTTCACTGCTTTTTACTCCTGTTAGCACAGCAGATCCAGCATAAAGAGCACTGAGCTATTTTTGATTCTCTCCTGTTTATGACCACAGAATCATATCCAGTCCTTTAAACCTCACTCAGAGCCATAGAAGGCTACAAAATTGCACACGTATAACTGAGGCTTACTCTTGCTTGCTGGACCCTTGGTTTTTAGGTATCCTAAACAAGGAACAAAAGTCCAGGTTGACCTGTAAGTTCTACCTGAAATTTGCAGGGCTGGCACACAGGAGAAAAAGGTTCCTTACTTGCAAACTGACCACATATGACAAGGAAGTAGCTGGCACAGAATAAACATGGAGCCTGCATGCCATTTTTAGTCACTTTTCAAAACAGAATTGCCTTTAGAACCAGGGACAGGTTTGGCTTTTTTTACCAACAGAACTAGGGCAACAAGTTGATCAAATTATTAGAAGTTGGAATGGCAACTGAAGAAAGGCATAACTTAAGCAAAGCCCTTTAAAAAAATTATTTGCTTAATTTTAGGAAGTTTTGCTGAAGGAACATCTAGGATTTACTTCAGCAGGAGATGTTTTCCCTTCGTTCTTTTATAAATATATACAAGAGGCAACAAATTCTTCTCTCTGGGCTGCAGAGCTGAGAAATGCTTGCTCCATTCACCCCACCTGCACCCCTCTCTCATTCTTATAAACGGAGATACAAAGTATGCAGGGAAAATAGTTGAAAGGGAGCTGCCATGAAGACTGAGACTACTTCAGCATTTAAATATTACTGTGTATTGGCACTGCTGTTTGATGAGCCTTTCACTAACAGCAGTTAAAACAGAGATAACATAAAGCAGCAGGGAGAATGAAGAGCTTCAGTAGGAGAAATTATTTTTTCCAGCCACAGAAATTGAATCTGCAGTTTTCTCATGGACTTTTTTCTTATATAGTTTTTACATATTTTTTGTAAACAAATACCTACAAGATAATTTAATAGACAGAAAGCTGCTATCAGAGAGTGCACTTTGGGCTTGAATTTTCATCTAGTTCAATATTCTATCAAAAATTAAGATCATCGTGTCCTAAAATATATGCAGGATCCAGTTTATGCTGTGAGAGGTGTCATAGTTTGAGCTCATTTTATTCCGAAACCTGCAGGTACTTGATCAGGTTTTGTGTGTGTGTATGTGAGAGAGAAAGAGATTCAGGATCATAATGGACACCATTGTTTTGGCCCTCAAAAGTCTGAGTTTCTGGCACAGCTGCCTAAATTTTCTCATTATGAGCTGATAGCAGCAAGCATGCTGAAGATATTAGTGATAATTCTGAACAAACTAGTTACCCTGGGCAGAGCACTAAACTCACATAGCTCTACTGCTGCTGGGGATAAAAATATGTAAATATGTATGTAGGTTCTTCCAACATTTCCTTAGGGACACTTTATTCATGACATACTTTCTCTTCCCTAGATATTTATTACTGGCAACAAAGAGAATGTTTCTTCTTTATCATCTTGGCAAAGATGTTTGCTATTGTGCTCTAACCATAATGTGCACTGAGAACTATGCTGTACCACTGCCTGTGGATATCTTGGTTGCTAATCCTGTATATAATCTCTTTCACTTCACGCACAAGATTAAAATGGCATACAGACCCAAAATGTAGAAATGCTTGACTGATCACACATGCATAAAGAAAAAGTATGGGCATGGAGGGCCCTACTCTAGGACATGGGAAAGTCTCGTCTTCTGGATACTTGGGAGCTGTACCCACTCACACGAATTCCTCTTCTGGTTTCTGGGGAAATTCACAACCATTTTCTTCCTTTAAATTCTGAAAATTGTAAGGTCAGCTTTGGATACCTGAGTAATAGGAGGGCATTGCACTCTATAGTTTTAAATGCATCTAGTTCATGTGAATTGGGTATAAGTGTAAAATGACCTGGATTAAAAATGATTGATAGCAAATCTCACAATCTTTTTCGGTGACCTTTGAGACCTACTTGAAATCTAATGTGACTCAAACCCAAATCCTTGAAAGAAGAAATGATTGTGCTCCAATTATCTTAAGTCCGAGGAACTTGTCTCAGACTCAAGCTACAGTTACAGTAGCTTGGTTTTTGAAAAAAAGACAGATTAAAAATGTGGGGACAAGATGCGTTTAAAAGCTTGGTTGGCCAAAACCACCTGCTGTCTTTAACCATGGTGAGCAGGTAACTGGCAAGCTGGGTTGACAGAGTGAGTTCTTAAAACAAAGCTAACGAAATATTTCGTATTCCTGCATTCACTGGCATACAGAAGAAGCCTGAGGCTTAAGCTGTCTATTCCCCACAGATCATCTATTCTCCCTCTGTGAGATTTCTTCAAAACATCCATTCTAACATTTTTTCAAGCACTGGATAATCCCAAAATGTAGAAGTTTTTACTATAGTACTATATTAATAATATTTGGAACACCAAAAAAGCCAATCTCTTCTACAAGCAGTTTCTTCACAGCTTGAAATCAGTCATCCAGGAAAACAGCCTAAAGACTTCAGGAATTTAGTGTGGTGATGATGTATGATTACAGAAATAATTTCTACATTCCTAGGAATGCAGAACCTTTAACGGCAATGCTTGACAAGACAGATATTTCCAAGTTCCACGCTTAGGCAACACTAGAGGTGGGACTCAGATGCATGCACATAGGTGTCCAGAACCAGCTGAAATACCCTAGATGATGCTGGATCTGATTCACCAGATCACTCTTGCTGTGCCAGAAGGACACAAAGCTCCACGTGGATGTTTCAGGCACTAGAATGTGTCCTAATTGTGTGCAAAATTGAATAAAGCCTAAAGTTCAAAGAAAAATTATGTTTGTTTTAGCTTTTAAAACATATTTGGAACAATGTGTATCACAATAGATTATATACTTTCCCTCTGCAGTACTAAAACTTACTGAAAGAACTCTATGTGATGCTTAATAACCCAATATTATTAGAATTAGTTTCTGGACATGTTATCTGAGCTCATCGTGAAGATGTCTGAGCATCACTAGAACCATTGCTGTTTCACTGTCAGAGCTGTGAGGTGGAGCCAGCACCAGGGATGAACACAGCGCTGAGAGATCACTGGCGTGAGCAGCCTGTGTTTGTGGGTGCCCAGTACACACTGGGACCCATGCACACGTTTCGGTACTATACAACTGGCAGTAACTTTCCTAGAGTTCCATGTGTATCCCATGGACAAGTCATCAATTACAGGGCTTGAATCCAACTTGAAAAAATGGTAATGCTATACCCTTGGGGCTCGGGGAAGTGAAAATAGGGAACATAACACAGCACATGTTTGGGGATTGTTTTTCTTTTTTTTTTTCTTTTTTTTTTTTTTTTGTTTGTAGAACACATTTTGAAGAAACAGAATCATTTTTTTAATTTTTTTTTTTTTTTTGGANTTTTTTTTTTTTTTGTGTTAGTAGAACACATTTGGAAGAAACAGATTCATTTTTTAAATTTTTTTTTTTTTTTGAGGAGAAGAGTAGCATTTAATGGTTTCAAAAAACAGGGAAGAAGGGAGTTATATGAGGAGATACTGGCAGCGCTGCAGACAGGAGTTAAAGAGTTCTAAGAATATGGATCCACACATAATTTCCTGTAATACCTCAGTTATCAGCAGAACCCAAACTGGCCTTCATCAGTGAGGGGTCACATTCAGCTCTGAGATCAGTCCAGTCACACCACGAATAGTTTTAGCCTTATGATTTCTGTTCTAATGCTGGATTTTTTATTCTATTCCGAGAACAGATGCTCATTCTGGAAGCAGTGAAGATTAGCAAGAAAGACCGATGTGAAAGCTCTCTTTTACCTTTTGCATACCATAAGCCAATGTATTCTTTTTCTAATTTAATTAGCGATTACCCTCCTTAGCGAAGCCTCTTGCCTCCACGAGGTTTTCTGCGTTTGCGGTAAGGAAGGCAGTTCTGCAGTCGGGGCAGGCAGCGCGGTCCTGCCGGCGCTGAGCTGCAGGTGGCAGAGCTGCCCCAGCGAACAGGCTCCCCTGCCTCCGTGCCAGCAGCACAAAGGAACGGCAGCCGTTCAGCGTTTTAATGCTTTTTGCGTTTTAAAGAGAAATCGGCGAGCCCCGAGTCTTGCCATACTTAGCTGGGGACACTACATAATCACCCAGCCAGTTTCTTTAAATCAGGAAACATATCTAGTCAGTAAGTGCCAGGTGGCCAACGAGTCCCATGGTCTACCAAAAGGAGCAAGTATCTTCCTATGGTTGCCCATTTTGTCTGTATACATGAAAGTTTCACTAAGTACAATTAAAAAAAAAAAAAAGGAAATAACTAAAATTTTTCATGTAGATGACACTTACAAATGTTTATGTATGATGTAACATCAGTTTTTCTGAATGAGCCAGCAAGGAACCGGGCAGTGATGAGAGTGTTCCCTGAAGTTCTACTGAAATGTAGTTTTAACTCTTTGATGCTCGAAACTTCTCCTGGTCAAATGCCTGTATTAATCACTTGAAAATTATAGGAACTGTTGCATATTCAGAGCACATGTTGATTTACAACCCTTCCTAAAAGTGACAAAACCCCCATTTGAATGGGAGTATTAATCACTGGCTAATATTCAGGTAGGATGTTGACAGTGAAGGAACACAATGTGCAGCCTTGAAGAGGTTGAGTGCTTTCTTGCAGAGCTCGTATTTTATCCTCCACAAAGATTCTGAGTTACTAACCAACGAATCTAAACACACTGACATTTTATTTCTATGCTGAAATGCAGTCTTCCCTCTGCACACCCTCTATGTGCTCTAGAGAAAACAACTTCACCTAATGTTGCTAGAGAAATTCTGGCCCCAGTGCATTTCCCTGGGAAAGGTCCCATTTCTTCAGTGGGGAGGGATTTCTGAAAAGAACTGAAACATCTCCGCGCATCCACATCCCGTTTTATGCACATCCACAGATAAATGCTTCCAGAGGTCCATGATATGTTACTGATACACCTGCAGTAAGGAAGGGGACACACTACGGATATTTTTTCAGACCCTGTAAAAGAGCCTGAAAGTCTGACTGGAAATCTGACTTCCTGGAGTGGTTTCAAAGCCCTGTATGAGTGCTCTGGGCCCCCAGCAGCATGGCACTGAAACAGGGATGCACTGCTGCAGTCCTCAATACAGTTCATTCTTTGGAGTTAGAAATAGAGAAAGATTATAGCTGCGTTTAAATTTGTCTGCTCATGCTTGTTTTTCAGAATTAATGTAAGTATCATTCCCCTGCAGAACAGAGGGAGGAATGAAAATTTCCTAGGAACATATTGCTGCTTCTTTCACTGGCCGGCTTGCAATTCATTGCTCAAAATAGCATGTGTTTTTTAAGGATCACATGTGAATACAGAACATTTTCATCTTAAAAACCATCTTCGTTTTCCATTAAAAACATGGAGATATAAATGAGAAGTGTTTTGGGGTTTTTATGAACTGAAAGAAATGAGGTGGTTTTTTACATACTTGTTTTTCTAGAGGATAATGCTTTGGCTCTTGCTCAGTATGTCAAGTCAAATGCAAGTCTCTTGCATCAGTACATTTCAGTGGATCGTCTATCTCCACGGTTCTTCCCTGCAAGATGAACTTTAAGCCAAAAGAAGGGGCTTTGAGATTCCCATCACTCAACTTACTTTTCTTGCTACTTGCTTTCCCTTTTTGAAGAGCCACTGTGCACTCCTGCTGAGATGTGGAACCAATAAATGTTCATTGTACATCCCATGTAATGATATACATGGAATAAATAAATGTTCGATTTGGACAGTAGTTAGTGCAGCAAGCAGCAAATTCAGTAACTGCTTCAACTTAAATTATAAACCCAGTTATTTTAACCTGAATATTCAAAATCCAGTCTGCACAGGATCATTTACTTTAGTGAAACCTTAGATGATCTTTGGGACAGAATGAAAAGCCAGCTCTTAACCCCAATAGCTTAAGTAGTCCAATACCACAGAGTAATCCCTAGCTTGTTTACAGGGACTACTGTTCTCTCCATATTTCGAATTCCTTCTGTGCCAAAGATTTTTTAAATTGGCTGTGTATAAACAGACTTAAGTCCTTCGGTTTGCTACATAGGTAGGAAACAATATGAGTTTTGAAATCCACAAGGAGGTGGGAAACTGCTTGGAAATATGGTATAGGCACGCTTACTGTATTTACTCCTAAATTAAAGACATTTGATTTACACAGATAGTAATGAAAAGGTTTTAAAACTGTTTCTAAAAATACTTTCTTTAGGCTTTGACTTAAAATCTCATTGAGATGAATGGGATCACACCTCTGAAAAAAATTGTTTTAGACTAGCTCAGGGCTCAGCAAGACAGCGCTGCATCAGGTTGAACTTGGCTCATATTTTAAGTACATCTCCAAAACCATATGGAGTGAATATTTTGTGCTAGCTTTAAAAAATACAGGACGAGTTTCTGCAGCACAATACCATAGCAAAAGCAGATTCTGGGACAAATTCCATAACCTGAGATTTACAGGGTCTGGGATATACTTAATAGCCATCACTCAGCAGAGGAGAAGGTTCCATGTTTTGTGATACCATGCTGAGTCAAGAAATATTTGTACTTGCAATCACCTAAGAAGCTAGGAATTAGAATTTCCAGCTTAACACTTGCAATATTAATGTTCGTTCACATCTACAGCTCATTATTTGTACAATGCCAGAGATATACATATATTTTACAAAATGCAGAGCCCCTTGTTCTAAAGAGATTCCTATCTCAACTAGATAAGAGGTAAAATACTAAGCCAGGAGTAATTTGGCAATAGAAATGCACAGAAAAACCACAATTTCATGTAGCTATCTGCAAGTCCCTTGAGGGCTACTGATACATACTTAAATGGTTCTCACATGTTGACACTTGGAAATATGGCTGTTTTGCCTGTTGCTCTTATACAAAATGTCATTAATTTCATTGATAATTTGGTTATTTAGGAAACAATTATGCCACAAGGCTCCTGGCATTCACTGTTCCTTTTGTGTGTGTTGCCAGCCCTGGAAGACGCAGTGGGATGACACACAACTGCTGAAGCTTCATGCTGGATTCACTAGTAAATACTCAGCACTCAGTAATGTTTATTCATCCTATGCTATGCCCTGAATGCCAGTCTAGGACTCTCCAGTTTCTCACTAACACCCAGAGGTAGCGAATGATTTCTCAATAATGCAGTATTCAGCTGCTCAATTGCTCCCAAGCTACATAGCTCATCATGTTTTTACACTGTTCTGTATCTGCAGCCATTTCAATTCCCAGCAACAGTGATAATGGAAAGAAGCAGCATTCATTTCAGGTAAGACTAAGCTAAAAACATGTTTTTCAGGCAAATACTATGAGTGGATAGGAAACAGATCTTAACACAGCACAGCCATCACCAGCATTGCTGCTAATTCTTGTTAGTGTGTTGCACCCCAATTTAATTTATCCTTCCCTCCTCCCCCACCCCTTTTTTTCCCCCCTCCTTTACATATCAGCTAGATAACAACTTCCACCAGTGTCCTTTCCTCCATGCACTCTGGAGTAATTCTGGAGCAAAGATGCATACCGAAACTTTGTTAGCTCTTGTGGCTATTAATTCTGCCTTTTCTTGTGGTGGCACCAAGACAGCATCAAAACTGTGTGCCTGGTCAACAGGGAACCCAACCTTCCTTACAATTCAGAAAGTTTCTTCCTCTTTCCTTGCATCCCAGCAAGGACTGCAGGTTGCTTACTCCCTGCAGTGTGCCCCGGCTAGCAGAAGGGCTCTGGGTTTAACAGTTTCAGAACCAGGAAAGCATTTCTGTCAACGTCCCTGTTCCTTCAGAGCTGCTGCTGAAGTGCTGTGCAGACAGCTGAGCACACCCTTCCCTGAACAGAACCTCACTGAGGGCCTACTTAGCATCATATTGTATTAAACTAAGCATTGCTTACAGTGGATATGATCAGTCTTAGTGACATCTTCAGTTTGGAAGTAATGAATGGTGTGAAGCACCTTCAAGATGCCACATAATGAATGTTGAACTGGACAGATGTGCTCTCCTTTCCTTGTCCAAGGGGAAGCTGGAGTGCATTTGCGGAGATGAGTTTGACATATACCTTATTTAGTTACCACTTTGTCAGTATGGTCATCATTACAGCATGTGCAGGAAGGAATTCTGTTTCAGAATATTCTTAAGCATTAAAAAAATGTTTTAGGGCTCTCAGTCATTGCTATAACTATTTGATAACCTTCTCCCCTCAAACTGAAAAGTTTTTCCTTGTGATTTTGCTTAATCTTTTTATTTAAGATCCATAGTTTAGAAAGGGTGTAGAAATCCGCTGTTTGCAGTTCTGCTTTTCTCTTTGAAGTTTTAATACTGTTTTTTAAAATTTCTATATTTTGGATTTTTTGCAAGAACTTGCAACTTTAAATGATTCACTCTTCCTCTCATTAGCCCGACATTAAAAGAAAATCCTTTCAGCAAATGCTTTTTCCTATTTACCTTCTGTACAGTAGGAAGATGTTTTGAAAAACCCCTCCTTCAATAGCATCACACACAAGTCTTATGGGCTTTTGTTTGCACCAGCTGGGCTCACAGTTCTTCCTACACCAAAGTGAATGGTGAAGGTTATCTGCTTCCTTTCCCTTCCCTTGATGACAAATCAGAAAAAGTGAGGACACTTGGTTTCAATAACATAAGTAGATATTCCTGGAATCCCAATGGCAGAGGCAAATGCATCCAGTTGTATTTTCAGCTATGTATTTCAGCCAGTTGTATTTCCAGTATGTATTTTCAGCTAATGAAAATAAAAAGACTTATAGGAGGAGTCTCATCTTCCTCCTGATGGGCTTAGTTCTGAAGGCCATGAAAATCTACAATCTGAATCGTCTAAATCTTGTTTAACATTGTCTAAACCTTCTTTATGGATCTCCTCGAGCAATTTGGCCTCATCCAAACTGTACAGATTGGTGTTTTGTTCAATGAGGACAACCTACTTGAGCCTTTTCCTTCAGCAGGGATCCTAACTGCAGAAAAGGACCAATATATCAAATCACAAGTCTGTATCATAAAGAAAAGCCTTGGAAAGCCCATCATATTTCATGATTCTTCTCTCACAATTATCTATATAGTCAATGATCAATAGGAAAGATTTGTGTCTTACACATATCAGATAAGAATTAAGCTCTTAAATGATTTTAAGAGAGATGATAAAATTTATCTTTGCAATTTAATTTAACATTAGTGTTAAATTACATTGCAAAGTGTATCATGTTGACTGCATGATATGATCTTTTATACTGCACTCAGTATTGTAGTGAGTATCAGTTTCAGAGAGCTTGTCAGGACACAATTCAATTTTAATGTAAATTGGAACAGATTCATTAATTTCAGTCTATACTGGATTTGGATGGAGTTCCATTATTCCATGGAGTTCCATGTTAGGTAAGGTGTAAAGCTGGTCTGTAGTAATTAAGAGGAGGAACTAAGCACTTTGCACCAAATATTTTTTACTTAAGTCTTGTCCTGTGAACTAATATCTCCTTTTTAAAATCCAATTATAGGTTATGAATTGACATAGAAATCCAGTAGCTATTGTTTTATCTCACTGTGTTTCAGTGGCCTGGTGCAAAGCATATGGCATTTGAAAGTTTTCTTAATTTCATTTTCTCTAGATAGTTCAAAAATCATACAGCTTACAATTTGTTCTCAGTTAAATATTATTGCCTCTGCTTCTAACACGATCACCAATTTTATTTCTTAAACAGTACCTAATTAAGAAAAACAAGGGTGACTTCGGAGACTGTGGTGCACTTCAAAAGAGGTTTGTTGCTCTCCTATTCTTTGCCAAGCACAGATACTTAATAATCAGAATTCCTTAATAATCCACCATCACAGCCAGTCCAAACAGTATCTCTAGGAAACAGCATCGGAAAGGTCTATTTCCTTGTTTGCCATCTCCCATCACTATCACGTGTGATGCTGCTGCATGACATTTCCTTCCTCTCTATTTCTCCAAAGGCAAACAAGCTCCTATTCAGCAGTTCTGAGTCAAATCCTAACACCTGATATTTCTGATATGCAAACTGTTAGCTTTTTCTATTTGCGCAACAATGAGACCTTATCAGTTTTGCCGCTTTTCATTTTGACTATGAAATGCATCCACTATCACTCTTCACCTGTGTCCCTGGCAGCTCCCTTAGGTTCAGATGGAATCCGGTATGTTGTTTGTCTTGTTCAAACTACTGTTGATTCAAAACAAATCACAGCATTATAAAAAAGATCAAGAGTGTAAGGACTGCATTTGAATGCTGACAATTTTTAGTGTGCAGCTGTATTACAACTTGGAAGTAAATTTAGAAATGTTTTCGTGGTGAAATGGTCTGCAGACAGCAAATGCTGTCTTCACGTTACTGAAAGCAGAACAATAGGAGATGCTATGTTGGGCCAAAATGCAAGTCCAAAAATTTAGTGGTGAAGTTCAAGTTTTTGGTTTTCATATAAATTTTGCACCTACTTCAAAATATGTGCACAGACGAAGACAGTCTCTACACTGAAAAACATCACATTCACTTTTGATTTTACAAATTCATTTCCATACATTGTTCTATTTTCAGTTTTCCCTGTATAAGAAATCATCTCTCCTTCATACAGTAGATACACATGAAGATTCATACAGACTGAAGCAATACAACAACTGTGATTCCTCCTTTGGACTAACGTGTACATAGCAACTCTAATTTTATTTACAACCATGAAAAAAGAAAGCTTTTTCCAGAATATAAGCAGCTAGCTCTTCTGTGTCATGAATCTCTTCCCCCATCCATATAAAATCCTCTTGTTTCTATACTGCAGCTCAAGCACAAATGCAGTGTTTTTCACATAACCAGTTCTATTTTTAGTCTGAATTGTAGGAAGTCTGCAGCATTAATAAATGGAAGAGAAGTACAGAAGTACACTGCATGGTAATGTGCCAATGCAAAAGCTACCTTGGCCTTTAGCCAGTGAACTGTGGTTAGATGTTAGAGCAATGAAAGTAAAAACACCACTTGTAATGGAATGATTAATAAGCTGACAAACTCCCATGCATTTATTTCATACTTTTTGAATTCCAACCTTATTAATACCAACGTATTTTCTTTTTATTAGTGATAGCTCTCAGCCTGAAGCACAGAGAAGATATATATATATATATATATATATGCATATATGTATTTTTATACATGCAATTGAGGTTTGCTTAATTCTATGTTCAAATAGAAAGGAGGTTACTTTGCAGTACAGACTGTGACACGGGGAAAAAAAGGAATAAGGAAGAAGCTTTTCTTTATAAACTAATATTGCAACTCCAGTAGGCATAAACCCCACTGTTTCATGATTTTCTCTCCTATTGACTCTGCAATTCCCTTGTTTGGCACCAAAATTCTGAAAGCAAAAATGCTTCAAAGCTGTTACACAGAGGACAAAAGTTCACAGTTCTTACAGGGACACAGTCCTCTGTAATCTCTTCACTTCTCACCCAATCCACAAAACTTCTCCCAGCACTGTTATGCTGTGGACAGATGGATGTTTATATAAAAGACCTTGTGCCTGAATAAAATTCCATTTCGGGGTTATATAAAAAACAGCAATTACTGGAAAATGGAACTTCTTAATTAAACATGTTCGAAGAAAGTAGGGATTAATGACTTTAAAGTAGGGAGTATTTAATGCTTGCAGTCATAGATCATCCACTAGTGAAGCTGTATTGTCACCATCAGGCAACAATGCTTTTAAGTATTGATGGGTACGTTAATAAGGCTTCAGATGTTTTCATGACAATATAATTAGCAATACAACTAATGTATACTATACCTATTATTAACATAATGACTTAATAACCTTAATTCATAGCAGCCTCTTCAAAATAAATAAAGATATACTTCAGATCAGGCTAGTTGTCCTTTGGTCCAGTGAAGTGCAAATAAACTACACATTGAAACTTTTAGGCAATGCTGATGTGGTACAGTACGATTCGGTTCCTGATAATTACACCAGAAAAATGTAATAACTGCCTATCTGATTCGCTGATTTGTAGGTAGAAAGGAAATTATTGCTTTGCGCTTCAATTAAATACAGGCAATAAAACATAGGCAAAATTATTTACTGGCTCTGAAATTGTGCCTGCACAGATCAGAGCCTAAGTCGTGCACATCTTAAAAATCAAGCTTCGACTGTGTACCTTATATGGATCAAATACTACATGGTGAGAACAGAAACCCACGCACAGAAGTCAAAAGAGAGAAACACCAACATTAGCTTTGTTTTTCTGTTAAGAATTTTATTCAGGTACAGCAAAATCAATACTTGTCCTCTGACTGTACATAGTGTACTTGAGCTGTTCTGTCAGGATCTATATAGAAAACAGAGATGGAATTTTAGGTGGATGGATATGATGATCAGGTGGAGGTAAAACACAATGGCATGTGTGGCCTGCTTCCCAGAAGGACTGCATCTCGCAGGGCTGTGGGGACATTGTGTGGGGCCACTGGCACTGCCTTACACCACCCACTCACAAGTGCTCGTGGTCTGAGTGTCTGTGCTGTGAAAGTCATCCCCAGAGAAACACACAGGAAAGTGCCTTGACATGGCAGCTGCATCTGAACAGGTAGAGNCCCACCCACCCCACCCTGCAGCACGGCATAAACAGAAAGAAGGAGAAGTACCAGCAGTACCAACAAACTGAGAATTCCTACACACACAGAAAAATCAGACTCCCCAGTCTGCCTGGTCACTTAATAAATTAGATACCAGATCATTCTGCTACTTTATAATACATGATGCTGTACCTCAACTTGACCTCCCTGCACTAATCTTGCAAGACATGAAATGACTAAAATCTGTGCTCCCTCTTTTTCCATGTCCAGAGAGACTTATGCCAAAAAGTGAGCTAATAAGCAAATAGGAAAAAACAATACTCTTAACCCTTTCCCTGCTTTTGGTTTTCCCTCCCTGTTTTATGAACCCATTTATGGGCCCTGTGGTGAATACCAGCATCATCACATGCTACTTGGTGTGGCCGCTGACTGGTCCTAGAGTGTGCCTTGAAACATCAGTGTTGAATTTCTGGGTTAGTTGTACAGGTGAGATGGAAAAAGGAGAGAGCAATGACACACGATTGTTTCACAAAAGAAACCTGTCAAATTACTTAATCCACAGACTACTTAGATGAATAACTGAGCTGCCAGCTGAAAAGGAAATGTATTTTCTGGGAAGTCTTTCAAATGCATCCATTCATTTGAAGTTCTCAGTAACAGCAATATTGAGAAAGGTCTTATGTGTGTGTATCAGTGCTACCAATTGCAGTGCAGCACTACTCTCAAAGCTCTTGAAGTGTGTGACTAAGGTTGTGCTTCAGCAGCACAGCAGCCCTGGTGTTAAAGCTCCTGGGTATTGCTGATGCAGACAGCTGTGCTTGTAGAAATTAATTTGAACTGTTCAATATTTTTCATGAAAATTTGACAGGTTACTTTTGTATTAGCATGCTTCATGGCATACAGAGAATCATCTGCCAGTTTCATTCCAGCATCAGATCAGGTATTGTCCAACACAGAGAACAAAGTCAGCCTCAATTCCACAATGGATGCTCTGCCAATATAACAGAAATGTAATTTTCCTCTCATCTGAGCCATTCTAAGTTTATATGGCTTGATGATCCAGTGCACAAGGATACATTGCTAACGGGTACGGAACCACTTAGGGATAAAGGACAAAATACAATATTCCCAAATGAAGCAGGTGAGGCCGGTTCCCCAGCCCTCAGGGAGGGTTGCCAGTGCAGCACCTGTGTGCACACAGCTCAGCCCTGCCTGCTCCCAGCAGAGGGTGGCCCCTTCACACTTTCTAAAAACTACTCTCACCCAGGTTGCTCCAAGAATGGCACCAACACACAGTTTGGGAGACAGTGAGGTGGCATGGGATAACTTGAGAAAATGTGCCAACAGGTCACCTGGGTGGATATTTATATGGCAGCTCTCAACTCAGTGCCATAGGTCTGTCTCATTTACTGGTGGAAATGCAGGCAGGGAGCATCATTTACCCAGTGACAGCTCCAGGTCTGGAGATTGGAATGTCCTGTTTGTCTTCCATAGTGAAGAGGAACTGGACTATTTGGACAGACTGACATTTCTGGATGAGGAAGCCAAAATCCGTGGTCTCTTGCAAATAGCACTGTCCATACATTACTGGTGCATGTAGACAGTATGCAGTGGTCCCAAGTGCTGCTGGGGACAGTGCAATTGTTATTTCCATAGTGGTCACAATGTCTTTGGAAGCTCACAAGACACAGTGCCTGTCACTGGAAACTCCGACTACAAAAACAATTAAATTTGGCTTTTTTTACTTTATTTATATCGAAAAAAATACAATTTACACCTTCTTATGTGAGCAAGGCAATGTGAATTTCAATTCTGGCACAAGGTTTGGGTAATTTTGCCTATGCTAACTCATCTATTTTCTTCAGGCAGTTCAGTGCTTTTAGAGAGCAAGGACAGATTTTGAACTTTTTTTGCTAGTGTGATCACAGTAATGTATCTTCTATCTTCAAAACAGCTTTTTAATGTGTTCCAGCCAGGACTGAAAATATCACACAAGTCACAGAACAATCGTCAAATTCTCATTATCATCCCTAGCGTCAGGAGAAGTCAGTTTTATGGAGAAGGAATTACTGCGATCTCAAGATTCCTGTGGTGTTTTCCCCTTTTTTTTTTCTATGAGAAAATAGCCTCTTGGTAGAGCATATAGCATCCAGAAAGACCTCTCAATGGTTCCCCAAACTACTCTGTGTCCCATCTATATAATAAGGAAACTAATAATTCCATAATTTGAAATGGGTACTGTGAGGATACTTTCTGCTCTTGCCAAACACCAGTTATATCTCAGTGAAACTGAAGCCTCTAGGCTCAGTTTGGCAGTAATTCAGGGAAGTATAACGGCCCATGATATACACAAAGTCCAACTGAATTCTATTCTGTTGCCTTATGTCCTTTAACACCATCTCTCCATGAATCAATGGTGCTTTCATGAGAATTTTTGACGTGTTCTGATTCTGTAAGAACTTAAATTTAAAATAAACAATTCCTACTTTTTATTGCATTTTATAGGGACCTTTCTAATTCTTACAATCACATTCCAGAATACTGTCCTATTCAACACCAAAAGAAGGGACACAGAAAATTCTTTTCCTCCGTTTTTTTTTTTTTTTTTTTTCCTTGCAGCAAAACCAGAATTTTTCAAGTCTTTAAAGACGGGAATGTATTTGCAGCTCTTATGTGTCATCTCACACAAGGAAGACATTTATCACCAATTTAAGCTTCTGTGCAAATGCCTTTTGACTTCCACAGCCATTACCTTTTGCAGCACAGATTGTTAAGTGTAATTATTATCAATTAAATAAGTAACAATTAATTTACATTTCTTGTAGCAATTTATATTACAAGGAAAAAACTGTAACTTCCAATATTTAAGCAGTCTTGATGAAGAGAAATAAACACATATTTTCAGGGTTTGAAATGGGTTGGTTTATGCTAATACACCATATGACACTTCAGAGAGATGCACCAGCACTTCCCAGACTACTGGAATAATGGGATCTTTTCCCCTATTTTAGTGTTCCTGTGTTTGGCAATGCAGAAATCCAGTATCATTTTTGACTAATATACATATTTTACAATAGCATCTGAACAACAGAATTTCTCAGTTTTTGATCATATTTTCTAGGAAAGCATTCTCAGTAATATTGATCTGAAGATCATCTGAAAGGTTCCAAATGTCTCTCACGTGCTCCGGTGAACACCAAAGATTCTTAGCAAGTGGCTGCAATGTCTAAACCATCTAAACACAGTCAGTCTGTGGCTGTATCCTGGTGATTGTGTCCAATCCCCAACTTTGCATGTACTCACAGCATCCACGTACATTTGAAAAATTTGTGCTTCTTGTTGTCTGCATAATAGGAACCATGGTCATGGTTTCTATAGTTAAATAGCAATTCCTGTCTGAACTAGAATTCAGAGTAGATTATATTAAGCTCCAAAACCTTCCCCACTTCTAAAAATGGTAAATGAAAAAGGCAAATCTCTGAGGTCTATGAAGTGACATCATTCTTCCCTCTCCTGGCTGCAGATTTGTAAGCACCCAGATTTTTGTTTTCATAGCTTTCTGAAACAATTTTCTTTTTCCAAATCTATTTCAACACACAGCCTCACGTGTCTACTATCCTTTCCCCTTCTGATATTTGGTTCAGCAGATGGTGCAAATGAACTGGCATATACAGTATTTTCTTAATCCTATGCTCCTCTGAATTGCTGCTTTGAGACTAATGCAGATACTTTTTTACTGTGAATTGTCTGCATTATGTTCTTGCCTGTATTGTTTGACTTATCTTGTTCCTCCTCAGTGGGTTCATTCTGGGAGGTGCTGCTGAAGAATCGCACAACTTGAAGTGCCCCTTAGCTGGCTCCAGTGAAAAGTGGAAACTCTCGCTAAGAAATTTCCTGAAGTCTATGAAATGGCACAAGGTATAAAGCACAGCAAGAGACAGAGATTTCCAATCACTAAAAACATTCTGAGATTGAATGGGAAAAGTATGAGATCATTATGGCATGAGTCAATTGATCAAGACGTGAGGATAAATTAGTCTGCAGACACCACTGACCAGCAAAGCTTTAGCAGGAATATGCTCTTTTAGACTGCTTGTTTTGAAGCTTTTAATTAGTTTTGCAGACTGCAAAAGAACTTGGTATTCTGGGAAGCGCTATGGTATGTGCACCACCAAGTGAACATTTAGGGTGTGGAGAACATAAAAAATTACGGCGATATTTTTATGTTCACTAAGTATGCTGCAGTGTCCCCAACCCTTCATTAATTTGAGGCTAAGTGGAGAAATGAGTTAAATTTTTTTTCCTGAAAATACTGCAATTATTTGTATCCAATCTGTGATTGAATGGTCCATCACATGTCGAATAAACTGCTACTTGGAAAAAAGTTTAATTCAGAGCGTTAGTACTCACTGACTGTTTTCCCCTCCTTCTCCCCCTCTCCTGGAAAGCAAGGCCAGAAGAAATCATGTGGAAGGTTTAGGAAGGGACAGGATCCAAAGGACACTACACTAAGGCTGCTGTTTCTTAGGTGGCAATGCCAGCTAAAGCAGCACCATGCTGTCCCACTGCTGTGCAAGCACTGCTATTTGTGTGGCTGTACAGCAAAACAGCTGGGGGAAGAGAGCTGTCCAAAAAATAACTAAGGAAATAGGCACCATGTGGGCAGAGATGTGTGGCTGAAACTGGTGATGTGGGACAAATGCTGCTTAAGAAACTGTACAGATGGACAGTCCATGTGTGAGTTTCTGAAAGAAATTGGAGAAAGTTTTCTGCTTGGTGATAGACAAAGGCATTTTTAGGATTGTGTTCTGAGCCAGATTCTTGCTGGCTTCTTTAAGGAAAGCTATCTATTTTAGCTCTTATTACTGCTAATTGTCTCAGCTCCCCAGAAAGGGTCATTCTGGCACAGAGGACGATGTTACTGTAGAGGCTTGTGGCTCTCGGGTCTGGATGTGGAAGAGGTCTTGGGGATCACCCTCACACATCCATGAGTAAGATGACATAACAGCTGAGAACCAAATCTCTTTGGCCAGTAGCCAAGAGAGATGACAATAGAAAAAAACTACATTTAGTTCTATATCACATTTAAATTACTTTGATCTGTGTGTGACTATTCTAATTTTCCCAGTAGCCAAGTACGGTGAAGAGGAGAAAGTGCCATTTAGAAAAACCATTTTCCTGATGGAAATAAAAAGAACGATCATTTAACTTCCAGGCTGAGCCAAAGCAGTTTGTCTGCCTATTGTTATAGAAGCTGTGCTCTGATCCTGGCAGAGTAGCAACACTGGGTATTCACCTTCATCTAGGGGTTTGGTATTAGAGTAGCATGTAAAGTACTAGGGACATGCAAAAATACCATGGCTATTCAGCCATTTAAGATTCAAGAGAGTGTATCAGAGTATTCCCCGAGCTTTGATACTCTACAACCTCTTATTCTGTATTCAGAATTTAACACACCACTGGGTTCATGCCAGGATAGAAAGAGGCTGCACCTGGGCACAGATAAGGTTATATCTGTACTTTTCATGGCTTTACTTTTCATTCATGTTGAAAATGTGTAATCTCAGGTTTCCCCATGCTTGTTTAGTACCAAGAAGACAAATTAAAACAGGCTGGTCATGGGTGGAGCATGGGCATATCTGAGGATACACAAGCTTCTCCCCTCCTCACTGGTATTACTGTGTGCACAATGCTGCATCCATTCCACTCCAGAGAAGTCAATCCCTACGCCAACACCACTGACCAGTGGAGTAACAGGTTTGCATAACTCCTTACATCTGGTAAAGTCCATCTTCTGGGAATGACCATGCCCAAAGATCGTTTGGGGGGGAATTCCTGGAACCTTCCCTAAGGAAAAAAGGTCAGCTTGTGTGCCAGGGCGGGCAGCACCCAGCCAACCCAGCCCCACTGAGCACTGGGGCAGCAGGCAGGGCCACAGTGCTGCCTCACTCCACCTGCACAGCAGGTCCCTTAGCCAGGAAGGCCACTGTGTGTTTGTTACAAGATATGTAAGAGGCCTAAATCAAACATTCAGAGAAGAAGCTATATTACAAATACGCCCTACCATTTCATGTGGGAAGAACCAGCAACATTCTCTGCTGCTCACAGAAGAAAAAATATATTGAAACTTTGTATGGTCTCTAGGCAAGAGTTTGAGCCACCTAACAGCATAGCTGTAAAAAGAAGCACTATCTTTTTCCCCTCTTATTGACTACAAAATAGCCCAAAGTCACCAATAAGCAACATGAAGGCTCAAAATACCAACTCCATGTGCAGGCTTGAAACAAAAGTTAAAATTATATCAAATCAACAATTACTCATTCCCATGGTGTTCCACCTGCCCTCATTAAGTTATAAAGAACAAATGTCAAAGATAACATTCAGGAAAAAGGTGTTCTTCTGATAAGGAAAATAGCTTTGTAGCAGTTCCTTTGGGGGGAAATAAATAGTCTTCCTTCCCTCCTTTTAAAAACAGACCAGCTGATCTATTACTAGATTTGCACAAAGTTTTGCACAACAATGTCCTTAAACCGCTGTGTCTTGGTAAAAGAAACGTCATAAGGTCCCAAGATTATTAACTCAGTGATTTCCAGATAAGACTTGCAGTTTACATGTACCAGTGTCTTCTTCCTAATTGCGAGTACTGCAAACTCTTGCTTGGATTTGAAAGTCAAGCTGTGTTCCTTCTGTTTCATGTATCAACACTGCACTCATCCCTTAACAATTCTGTTGAAAAATGTGACTCAGAACGGAAGAACCCCTCTAATCTGTGCAAGCTGCCTGACTTTGCAGCACGAACAGAAGACATCAAAAGGTAAATTCTTACTTTACTCAGACAAATATGCAAAGACCAGACGTATTCAAGAAGGAGCTGTTAATTTTTTTTTTTTTTCAGATTTTAGCCCCATTTTGTGCACCTAGATACACATTTCCAAGTGTTAGAGGTTCTCCACAGCATTCAGGAGTTGTTCTCACAGCCTAGAATGTGTTCTGTCATGTACCAGCTTGTCACTTTGCTGCATGGCTGCTGCACGCCTGCCTTCAGTCCAGGCAGCAGGCCTCTTTCAGAGAGACAAGTTTCTTTCACTACTAGAAGTGTATATGGGAGTGCCATATACAAAAAGAGACTGCCATTTCTCCTGCTAGCTGACAGGGAAAATTGTTATTACCTACTGTGATCTCAGCACACAGGAGAAAAATAATAGCATTTTCCTGTGACAGAAATAAAGGATACACACAAGCATGTGTTTCTGTTAATACAGAAAAAATAGCTGAATGAAATGGTGATAATGATATCAGGAAAAAAATCAGGAGAGCTGGTCTTAAAGCTCATTTTTGGTCTGTGACCTCAGCTGTAGCACTAAGTCAAACATCAGAAAAAAACGGATCCCAAAGTATCTACGTTTAAGCATTCAACTCCAAGAGTATGAGCCATGAAAGTCCTGTGTTTCACCTACCTTGGTTGAGGTGAGCCTGGTACATACTCAAACAATTCAGAAGTCACAAAACATCATGTTTAAGACTGTTAAGACATAGCAACTCTAGTAAACAAAATGTGCCAGGACTGTTCTCTGGCAGTGAGGCCAACTGGCAGAGAATATCCTGCCTTCATAAAGTTAAGCCTTCTTATGCACCAAGACAGGAGAATACATACAAATTCCCTTCCAGCAATGGACTGACTATCATGCCAACTCCTGAACTGTGCCCAGGAATTCTTTGAGAGTCAGCAAAGTAGGCAGGAACAGCTCTCAAAGAGTACAGATAGTGCATTCAGATACCCAAGAACACCACTAGACGCTGCTAAATATACAAAGATGAACACAACCTGAGGGTCTTGAAAAGGCAAATGAGCTCTAAGTCTGACAGACCTGGATGGAAGCACACAGAAGTGCAAGTTGTGTATACAGAGGAGAAACCACTAGCATCTTCACTCCAACTTGCTGTTCAGTCACTCTTCAATTAAAAAGATGCATCCTGAGAGCAGACTGGAGAAGATAAGTCCGTGTTTTTATTCAGCCATGCTCCCAGCAGCCAAAACAATCTAGCTCCTTTTATGACTGAGGGAGCTGTGCCCTCCTGGTTGCATTGTGGCCCAGCCTCGATAGATTGCTCACAGCACCCTCCATTTTTTTTTAGCCTTTTGGTGAACTATGTACACACGAGGCTTTCAACTCCCTCAGGTTAAGTAGCATATGTCAAGGCTTTGGGGAAAGGGTTCTAGAACACCAGATAAAGCCAGGTATCACCTCCCACCTCTCATGCTTTGCTGTAAAAATAAAGAACATAGTGGCTGGCTGAAACCAGGATGGCACAGATGCCTGTGGTGTCCCAAGCACCGAAAACCAAAAAGATAAGCCTCTAGCTGAAGGCTGCAGTGAAGCCACTACATCCCACTGTGGCTTTATGTCCTTGTAAGTATCCTCAGCTCCTCAGCTGTGCAATGGATGTAATGGCTTTTATAACAGTAATGCTAGAATAAAAATAATAAAAATGCAAAAACATCAGATCCTATGACGATGGGAGTGCAGGTAGATCTAGAGTTTCAGAGTCCACAGAAAATGAGAAGGCATAACAAAATTCATTATATGAAATGGCTTTACTATGCTAGAACTTTCAGGCACATTTTCAAGGATGACATGGACATACACTTTAGTAAATATACATGGAAGAATTTTTTTCCTCTCTCCATAATTATTTCTATTTTATAATAGTGGCAAGAGGTTGCAGGCAATATATTTTCTTGTACTTTCTGAATGGCTGAAGTCATCTGGTTTTCCTGATGCTATGCAATTTATTCAAGGTGTTTAAGACTGATAACCAACCACGGATGCACTCCCTAGACTTTCCCATTGCTGCAGTAACACACCACCTAAAATGGCCAACAAATATAAGGGTGTTTTTTTTTCAGCTAAATTGAGGAAAACACAAAATTTTATATTAATATAAAAATACCTATAAGCAAAAAACCAAAAAAGTCATCACAGATTAACCCTTTTGGGGTTTTGTTTATGTTTTTTGAGCGCTTCCAAGAAGGAAGTTGAATTGTTCATCACCGAAAGTGTTTTCTGCACAGTCACAATTCCTATGATATTCCAGATTCATACAGCCTTATTTATTAAAACACAGGAAGTTGAGTGTCATTAAATGGATGATTCTAACAGCCCCTGCAGATAGGTATAAAGTAGCTAATGAGATCTGTCCATATCGCCTTATTCCTAAGGCACAGACCATCTTTAAGCTAGACTGCAATGACAAAGGGTTGTTTCCATCTTTATATACATCACCTTCCATAATTACACATATAGATGAATAACTTTTTGGACTGCATCTCTAACTATGCTCAGACAGTGTTTCAAGAACTTGATTCCAGCTTTACTAGTAGGAAGCTGAGCAAAGATGAACTGTATTAATTGTTTGGAAAGGCATACATTTATGTACCTAAAAGAAATGAGCATGAGCAAAATGTAAGGAGATCACCTTTTAAAAGCTTTGTCAAAGCAAGCTTGAAGAATATTAAATGCATATACTTCTTTAAGTTTTTCCCTTGTTTTGACCTGATTTTTTTTAACTTGGTATAATTCCACTGAAATCAACAATGCTCTTGCAGCTGATATCCTTTGAAGTTCCTTCTAATCTAATTTTTGTTCAGAAAGAAACAAAGCAAAAAAAAGAACAAAACTTTGAACAATGAAATCAAACACTGGAAGTTAAAAATGTAAGCTCCCTTTAGGTTTGCTTGAGAATATATATTAGGGGTAAAAGCTGGCATGATACATCCATCTTGAGAAGTACTAAGCAGCCACAACTTCTACTTACACAAAGGCATTATCAAGGACCAGTAACAGCCTTCATAGCAGGTATCAAAAAAAGCTTCTTTCCTCTTTAATTTCATTTAAAGGAAAAGGCGAGAAAAAAGCCTAAAATATCATTCCAAACCAATCAGCATTTAAAAAGTATGTTTTATATATTGACCCTTTCAATGATTTCTCTGGCTTTCTTTGCTCTTTAAGGAAGTGGTCTTTAGCAGAGTTTGAGGCAAGAAATGTGGGAGGACAGTGTAAGCAGAAAAGTGAGAGCACCCCCACAAACAGCATCCTTCTCAAGTCCCCTGGAGGGCTAAAGTTCTTCGGTTTATGGGGGGAGATTTTGTTTCTGCTATTTCTCCTCTTGATTCATGTATTTCTAAAGTTCTTGAAGCCTCTGTGGTGGGTTTTTTGGTCTATAAGGGAGGCAGCCTTTTCCCTTTAAACAGGGTTTGTACTCAGAAGAGCCTTGAGAACTGCTTGGCTGCTCCCTGTGTTCTCAGCAGAAGTGAGAGAGCAGAGGCTTCAGAGCAAGCCTTGGAGGTCAGACCATGACAGTGTCCACATGTCCTTTGCTGCTGTGATTAATCTGCTGGTGTTCATACCTTGTATTTCTACAGGTAATGAAATATGTAACTACCAGAAGAGAAGCTTTGCACCCACTTATGTCACTCTGGAGAAAGGTCACTGCTTTCCATGATGTTATTCTAGCTGGTGTAAGTGTGTGATTGAAAGCAGAAGTTTTCCTTATCATTTATTATAGCAACAGATAGCTTACTTAGGTAGTAAAGTGGCCCACAGTAGGAATCTTATTAAAATAAGACTATAGGTATCAACCTATCCTTATATTAAAATAAGAATATAGGAATCAACCTATCCTTATATTAAACTAGAAAGAATTCAAAAAAACTGAGAAATAAAGAGACCATATGGTCTTCATAGTACAATTAGACACCAAGAAGATCCCCAAAAGAAACAAAAAGTATCATGAATATGATATTTGGTGATAACACTGAAAGACTTCAAGAATATGTTTTGTTCTGAAGCATTTGTCGTTCTTACACTGTTAACTATCATAATGAGCAAGCTGTATTTCACGTTCTGTTTCTTACCACAATTATTTTAGTAAAATTAATTAATCTTTAAAATTACATTGTTCAAGGGCACTTAGCAACAGAATATATGATATACTCTCCTTTTTATGGCTGAACATTTCATCTCACACTGCTAAAGAAAATCAGTAAGGCATCCAAGGATACACTAGAATACCACCATGATGTTGGGATAGTTCTAAAATGCAGACTTGCTATTAAATAGACTATAATATTTCAAACAATACCATAGCTCTAATACACCTTGTCAAAAGCTAATCAGTGAAAAGGTCTGCTGTAGTGTTTAGAAGATGGAAATTTACTTCCTTCCTTTGCATATCACTATTAAAACATTATTCCCTTTTATATTTCATTACTTGGATTGGAAAGTCTCTAGAAAGAAATCTCTGCCTTCTTGTAGACATGGGACCTACATTCCATTGTGGTGTACAGCAGTAGTAATGAAAGGCTGGACTAGCAAAGTACCAGAATGAGACAAGGTCTGCTCTGGAGTACTGTGATATCTGCCTAATCACCGACACCATTCTGTTTAGACAGTGCTTGTGTTTTCTTTGAAGGTTTTGATCCAGCATGACTGAGACCAATCCTGCTTTATAAATGAAATACTATGAAATCAGAAGCTAGAGAATACAGCTGTGGAGTTTTTTTTCATGTGATTCATACTTACTTTATGTAAAACCATCTTATCTTGGATAGAAATGGTGCACAGTCCTTTAATTAAATCAGCTCCAAGTTTTGTCTGAATGATTAATAAAATGAGAAAATTCTCTGTCTTGCTATGAAAGCTCTACTTTTTTGTATTTCTCCATTCTTTTCTTTGCTTAAACTCTTTCTTCAACTCAGATTCCCGAGTTGATATTTGCTCCTTTGGGCTCACCTATGAACTATAATCTGTGGTTAATCAAGCTAATTTTCTTTTGTCACAAAACTCAAAAAGAAAAGAAAAACAAAAAAAAGCAATAAAAATAACCATTTGTTGTTGCTGTTCATGAAGCGTGACATTTTCATGGCTAAAACTGCCTAAAGGAATAGAGAAATTAATTTCAATAAATTGGATTTTATGTGTATAAAATACCTCTGAACAAATGAAAAACTACGAGATGACATTTGGATCAAAGGAGATATACCCATTGACTCTAATGGATGTTGAACCGGATGTTCGATTAACAAACTGCCTTATTATGAGTAATCATGAGGCAGCAACACCAAGTAGAAAAGGTAACAAGGCACAGGATTAAGGAAGGTGTGGAGGTCACCCCCCTGGGGGACGACTTGGGAGTGGGAGCATGGGTCAGGTTACACGGGGCTGCCAGGCTACCTGATGCTATTGTGCCTAAACCTGTTTCTCATTGGTCATTTCAAATGTAACCCCACCCTGGTAATACTGTACTTAGGGGGGTGTGGAGATGATTCGAGAGAGCTCTCCGAACAGTCTGTGCCAGGCCCAGCCACGAGGCTGTGAGAAAATAAAGAACATCTCTGAATATCTACAAAGAATATTGTCCTCTGATTCTTTCTATGGGCCAAAGCTGTCTGCCAGAGAAGGCTGCAGGCTTCCCCACTGCAACAGGGAGGAATATTTAACACAACAGTTTTCTAGCCGTGCAGAACACAGCACTAGAAATGACACAATTCTTGAGTCAATTCTCAATGTCCTCTGCCTCCACTCTGCTCACAAGCCTGATGTGGGCATCAGTCTACGTCTGGTTCAGCATCTTTGCTCATTGGTGCTGCCTGTAAATTCTCCACATCAAATCCCATGTGTCTACCTGAAGACACAAAATCACAAAATCATGGGTTTCCATTTATGAAATTGATACACCTGTTGATATTCCCTCAAATATCAACAGAAGATATGCTTAGAAATCAAAAGGAATGCACAGATCTACACATTAATGTAGGACATCAGTATTCATATACGTGGGCATACAGCAAGGAAAACATTTACTGAAGTTTTCCAGTAGGAGAATAACGACAAATAATTGCAGAGTTAGTGAACAGCATGATTCATAGGATACCTACAGAAATGGGTGTTCCATTTAGATTGATATGTATGTGTATACAGATAGAATTTTATTTTTCACTCAGAAGTAGTGTAAAAAATCAACCTTGTCTCTTTCTGCTTATTTTGTTTTCAATTCAAGTTTTTTAAATTATGGCAATCTGTTCTGAGCAACTGTCCACTCTAAATTCTACTGCTGAAAGTCAGTAATCACTCTAATGAAATGAACACATTTAGAGCAGTATGAAACAATAATAGGTCAGACACAATCAATATAATGTTCCAGATCCAGAAAAATGAAAGGGAAATTTACAGCTTTATGGAATCCTACTTAATCTGTAGGATTCCCCAGCTCTTTCTGGTCTTCTATCAGTGTTGGCAAATTTGGAGATGAGGTCCAGCTTTGACAGGCCCCAGCTGATATGAATCCATACTGCTGCTCTGTTCTCTGCCCAGCACAGGTATCACTTGGGGAGCTATTAAGGATGTTCATAATTTAGGTGAAAAGGATTAGATTAGTTCTTTCATCAAATCAGTCACCTGACCTGGCTTCAACAGTGCTTGCACCAGCATAAGGGAGGTGACCTCAAGACAAATTTAGCTTTCTGTGTGCCAGTCTCTAATCCAGACTAATAGTCTCTAAACTATTTTACTGCTTAGAGTCAGATTTGGGTATTTCGGGGTTCTGTCATGAATATAAAATGGAGAGATTACAGATTAAAAAATGGAAGTATATGGACAGACTGAAGTGACAAAGTGGGTGAGTATCCTCCATAAACACAAAGATCAGGGCATCAATAAGAAAGGTAAAGGCTTTTCAGAAACATCCTAGAAGTAAGATCAAACTTAACAGCCCAGAGAAAACCTTCTATTGAAAAGTCAAATTTTAGCTTGAGATGCATCAAAGAAGATCTCTCCAGCAGAGATGGGTAAAGAGTAATGCTGTTTTACCTACAGAAAGAGTGGCAGGGGAAGGGAAGGGGATAAGCAGGCTAACCAGTAAAGTTAACTATGTATAGAAAATTATTTTACAAGGTTATATGAGCTAGTTGCTTGTGATATCCCAATAGACATGAAATTATCAGTATGAAGATTAAAAACATGGGTGGGTAGGCTACAGGATTCCCTTTCCAGATGAAGAGCAAACCTTAGGGTTGCCATAAGCTTTCCACAATAAATAGTTTAAGTTCTAAAACAACTCCTTCCAAGAACAAAGATTTGAACCAGCTTTGCATTAAAAGCTTGACCTCTTCGGAGCACTCACTCCTCCCTGCATAACAATTCATACCCAATATTGATGGATATTCAATATTAAACAACTAATTAAAATTTTTGCTGTTTTCATTGCTTTGAACAAGAAGCTGGTTTGGGCATTTTCAGGTCTTCGTACAAATTGTACCTCTGCAGGTCTCATTCCTAAACTTAATTAACAGTTATTATTATTTATGACTGTACTGCATACTAGCCAAAGCTTTAAACTGGTCTTCTAAAAAGAGAGCCTGTGGCTGTGTTCTTGGGCTTTTTTTTTCTTCATCTTTTTTCTTTTCTGAAATAACATTATTAGTTCAAATCTTGTAGCTTGTTTTTATATGACTAGTGCTTTGTCTTTGTCTTTCTTTTTCTCCCTTTTACCCTTCTGACATTTTTAATTTTAAACTGCTCCAACCTAACTTCATTCTGATTTCTTACTCATAGATGCTTCAAGGACTCACATCACTGATTATCATCCTTTCATTCTCATTAGTCCAGACCTTAATTTTATTTCAAAGGTCATATGGTCTGTATGTCCAGTGAGCACAGTAACTGGCTTGTGTTCATACACATACACATCTTTCTCCTTAACTGATTCTCATGAGCCTGGTAGTGCTCTTTGTGTGAAAACTGGCCATAACCATCTCCAGAATACTGAAAAAATCTGCTATTTCTGCTAAAATCCCAGTTTTTACTCTGATCTCTGTTCTCTCTTGTTCTCTGTTTCCATTCCCCACTTTCACTGACTTCTGAAATTTCTGATATTAACAGCCACTAAAATCTGTTTCTGAGTCATTAGGAGCAGAAGACGACACTAGTGCAGCAGCTTACTGTACTCTCCAGTCTGGTTTAAAATTGCCATCTGATTTTTTGAAATGCTACTGGGTTTGCTCCATCTTTTTTTGTTCCTCATGTGCTGCATTTTTCCCATTTGTTTTAGCAAAATACTTAGAAATCAAGGGATGAAAAGCACACCAGTATTATTTCTAACAATATGAATATTATATTTCCAATCCATGTCCCATCCAGAGATTTCTTCAGATTCCATCTTTGCTTTAGAAAATTTCTAAGTTGGTGCTTAATTCTCTACCTGTCCCATCTTCTGAAACTCTCCCATCCCTGTTCTCTCTGATATTTCATGCTTATGATGAATTAACTCCTGATATAAGAATTCTGTGATGTTCTGTCTTTTTTAATAAAGTGAAAAGCTAACATTTGACTGTGTGAGCTTTGCAAAGAATACATTTCTTCTCATTTATTATTCTGAAAGTAACATATAACACTATCCCTAAAGCGTTAGATGCATAAAAGAGAGGAACAGAAACCACTGTGATCATTACTAAAATAAATGCTAAGAAATTACATTACCAGAAAACCTTGGCAGAATCAGCTAATTATAGTTGGCACAGATAGATTATGAATAGCCAGCTACAGTAATCTGAATCCTTCTGTGAGAATCCTGTGGTTTTGAGTGTATTTTCCTGTGAAGAGCTAACCCAAGCTGTACTGGTTTAGATTGAAAATTTTCATTATTTATAGGAACTTAGACTATAAAATATTGTGTCTGCTTTCAACATTTATGGTACAGAGGATTCTTAAAAATTTTGGCAGCTTTCATATGAAAGTCACCAAAATGATTAAACAATCCAAACCCCCTCCCCTCTGAGTGCTTGAGAACCCTTAATAGAACTTCTCATTCACATCCGGTAGGATACTGTAGTGGTGCCTTTTGTT
>VYZQ01054334.1:72728-108395 GCA_013400655.1 Mystacornis crossleyi | reverse complement strand
CTCCCTCCCCCCCCGCTCTTCTCCTCTCCCATCAGTTTCAGAGAGATTACACCAAACAACACATCTCAATGCACGTGGCATGATGGAGATGGTGGTTTTAGGGGGAGGGAGCTAAACTGGCAACCCAGCGAGTTTGGTGGAAATTAAACTCCACTCTTTAGAGACCAGCTTGTCTGCATGAAACAAACAGTTCATCCTCATCAGCTCCCTGCACTGGGTCTGCCCAGCTGCACTAATGGGGAAGAGCACAGGGATGCAGGAAAGGTCTGGCCTAGTTTTCACAGGGTAGAGCAAAGGCTGCACATAGGGTCTGAAGGCAAAGAGATCCAATCAAACTCCTGGATTCTCCAGAACAGATTGTTTTTTGAGGACAGAGTGGGGCTATTTATTTTTACCCCTTGTCTTTTCTTCTGCTGGCTCTGGAGCAATGTGGGCTGTACACATAGTGTAGGATGTGAGCACATACTGTACATCTGAGGTGAGATGAAACACAAATATGCCTTTTCATAATAGCATTTACACCTGGAGGAGAAGACCGGTTTATTACCTTGGTAAACAAAAGTTAGAATTCAAGCAAAGTACAAACTTTGCCCCGGGCTATTCTGACAGCGCACCTTGTGTTTGTGAAGTGAACTCGGTTGCTAATGTGTAGCGTGAAGCAACGGGGCCATTTCCAACCCTCCCCCACCCCCTCATCTAAGGCCCAAAGTTTAAAAGTTCATTTATTTCGCGGGAAGAGGGTACCTTTAGGTGCTGATATGCACCCCGGCCACTCTGGCCAAGATGGCCACTGCTGGTGGGGAGGGCTGTGTGTGGCATATCTCTGCTGTGCATCGGCTTTTCTCTCTTTCCGGAAAGGGTGAGGATTACAAGGCGTGTAGATTTAGCAATACATGTGGTGCCGAAATGAGATTTGTGCTGCAGGGACATGCTAATGGGGGAGAAATACCTAGAGTGCTTCTCTGCACTTGGCAGCAATGCCGAATCCCAGCCTGGGGGGACTGGAGGACCATGAACCTGGCTATTCCTGGCTGTGTGGGTCTCAGACCTCCAACACTCCAATGTTACAAGTCCCGCAGAAGGCTCTGGGCCACTTGGAAACAATCTTTTGTTTGGGACACATGGGCCTAAGCTCAACAGCCTTCATGGAACCAAATTTCACTCTGCAGCAATGAGATTAGCTCCTGTATTGCACAAAAGAGCAAGCTCTGCCTTGTGCCCCAGTTTGCTTTATTGCAGTCTGCACAATCTGCCAGCTGGGCAGGGAGGAAGGGTATCCAGATAGATCTGAGATGAGCTGGAGCAGCAGGATGTGTCTGGCACCATGCTCCCAACCCATCAATCCTCAGCAATTTTTCTCCATGCCAGAAGATGGTTACTGGGCCAGGCATCAGGCTGGCTCTGGGCTGCCCTGTTCTGTATCCTCATTAGGCTGAGCCATGTGTTAAGGGCAGAAAAATGCCAGATTTGCCTGAAAAAAAATAGGATGAGTTTGCCGTGGTAAAATTTACAATTGCCCCAGAATTTCTAGCTCAAGTATTTCACTAAGCAAAATCCCAAACTTTTTTTTGCAAGTTTGAGATGTCCATATAATTTCACTTTGTTTTCATTGGTGCCTTTATGTAGTTCTGGTAAGAAAGGGTAAGTGACTGCAGCCAAACAGTTTCAGAGAGGTTGTTGGTTTCAGAATCTACAGCTCATATGAAAGACTGGATTTCTGGTGAGACCGTTCTCTTGAAAGGTTTGTGAAGAATCCTCACTGCTGGGTGTCATTTCCAAAAATTTGAATTGCCCTCACTGGGCCTTCATGGAGCTGGGGTGCCCAGGGCTGCAGTGAGGATGGAGGAATGCCAAGGCAGCAGAGCTGTGTCTGCTGCCTCTCAGATGATGGTGTCCCCCACAGTGGCATCTGCTGACCCAGCTCTGGAGGTCATTAGCAAGATGAGACATATCTCACCAGGCCATGTATTTTACTGCAGGTCACTGCCTGCTCTTTCTGATGACTTAAACACTTTCATCCCTCCATACAGGAGCTGTAACACCAAGGGGAGTTGAGCTTTGAAAAAATCTTGCTCTTTCCTAGACCACAGTGTTATTGCTGATTGTTTTTTTTAGCTCTGTTGACCCCAGAAACCTCCCGGGTTACTTTAACAAAAACTCTATGTCTGTTGATTAGCTGTAACTGAGCTAGGAAATACACTGGGCATTTATTCTCAGAGACCCACGTCTCTGGCTGTAAGAACTGATAAGCTCACTTATACCTTGATGAGCCCAGCTACGGGAGCATGGCATGCACATTGCAACTTGCCTTTGCTGCAACCTCTTTGGGCTGCTGGGAGGGGACCTTCCTCTTTTAAGCTTTCCAGGGAAGAAAACTAGGACCCTGGATGATAAACAATTACTCTACAATCACATTGTTTTTTGAGTCGTTTGTTTCTCTTTGTTTCTGTGAGGTGGAACATCACCCTTCTGAAAGCAGTCACTGCCACAAAAGGGCAGACCTGTAAGAAGACCTTAGAAAACAACACTGAATTCACTTAATATATGAAAGAGATTCTCAGTGGAGACCAGGACGGATATGTTAGGAATTGTGCTCTGCTTAAGTGAGGGATCTCTGGATGAAGTGCCTTAAGTCAAGGAAGTGGTGAAGGAGATGATGGAAAAGAAATGCTCAATCAGCTCCCTGATAACAACTTCTGTTGACCTGCACAGTTTACTGGATTACAAGATAAAGTCATGAGGGTTAAATTGAATATGAATATAGCAACCACATTAATACAAGTGTGATTTCAATTTGTTGAATGATGGCTTTGGCAATGTTTATTGCAAGGTCTTAAAAATTCTTGGAAGACGAATACTGACAGAAATTAAATGTATTTTTGCATAGGATTTTTTTAACCACATCAAACATGCTTGATAAGTATGCCTTGTACAACTGTGGGACTCAGTTCTGATCAGAGATACAAGATTCCCTGGTGCCGCTGCTGCAGCAATATGACATAACTTCGCTTGGCTGTTCTAGTCTCTTTGCTTGAGTGATTAAAAACAAGACGAAGCAAGGCAATGAATACAGCCCAGGGAAGAATTCTGCCTGGCTCATGAGAGATTGCAAATGGATCTGATAGATCACTTCCATCTCTGACTCCTTTAGATTCTGTCATGGTTCTCTCAGGCATTTTGCAAAATACGTGTGACTGTACACATGGATTTGCAATGGGTACGGAGATAAATAGAGCTGTATGTAAACCTGTTTGAGAGCAGCTCTGTGAACTGTGGGTTCTGGTCAGTGTTATATTCAGAGACCTTGCCACATCTCCAATTTTCAAGTTTTTAAACTAAACCAGAACAAGTCTTATCAGTTATGAACATCTGTTCCACCTCTTTGCATGTGACACCTACCATGGCCGTGGGATTTACAACTGACTCCCAGGGGTCTCAGTGCTTCTGTTTGACCTAAAGCTTGTTCCTACAGCATCCCTCCAGAAAATCTCCAACAGGAGACAACACAGTGACTGGAAGACAATCTTATCTTTGTTCCCTGTGAGACATCACTGGAGTGGCACAGCTACACCTGTGCTCCAGGCAAGATGGGCCACATGACTGGTTGTATTGGCATTTACAGCACTTGCACCAGCACTTCGCTGCAGCTCCAGCCTTCTGTATGTGGCAATGAGACCAGCTCTGTTCACTTGTATAAACACTCCACACCTGTGCAACACTGCCAAACAGTTGCCTTGTGCATGGAGCAAGCATGTCCTGGATCGTGTGCAAAGCGTCTTTGTCCAGCACTCCCTAAGATGAATCTCTTCTGACATTGCTCCTCCATGATATCGGTCAATAAAGAACAGCTATCCAGGAAGCTCAGAGATGGAATAGTGAGCTCCCTTGTTACGAGCAAATCTATGCCCAGGAACAGCTGTCTGTGGACCAGGCTTCCTCTGCGGGAGGCTGCCATGAGCTTAGCTGCAGCCCAAAATTGCAGCTGAGCTATGTGAGAGGCATCTTCAGCTTACAAGGGGCTGGTCATGGGTTGTCTACCTGCAGACAGAGCCATAACATTCTCCAAATATGTCCGTATCTCCAGGAGCAAGAGCTTGGCTAACATTATAGCCCCCAAAAGACAGACGCTCTGAAAGAACCGCAGCGATCTTCCGGACCCGAGTGGAGCTTGGGTGTGGTGACAATGCAAACAGTCGAGACAGCAGAGCCTGAGACTGCTCAGTGGTCAAGGCATGCACATCTCATGAGTCTTTTGGGGACAGTGCTCAGTGAGGGACAGGGATCTGGGTTTTGCCCCTGCGAACCCTCCAACACAGAGGTGTGAGCTTGCAGTGCTGGACTGTGGATGAGAACTGAACTGGGGTTTATTTCCCCGTATGCAGGTGCCAATTTCAGGTGTGTTTGCTGTGCTGTGCTCCTGTAGCGACTGAGACTCACTGGGCAACCTGACATGCACCAGGGAAGAACAGGGCAGCTTGTGGCACTGAGAGGTGGGAGGAAAAGAGCTCAGTTCAAAGGCTTGAAATGCTCAGTTCAAAGATATTTTAACACTTCATAGCTACTTCCTCCTTGCTGTATTGTCTGCCCCTTAACTTTAATACAATAGTCACATTATATCCATGGTAAACTTATTGCACAGAATGGAACCCTCTGTTTGTTACTTACTAAATCAACAACCAGCTTTGCCCTAAAGCATGGGACATTCTCAGCAAATGCCTGCTTGCCTAAGATAATATAAAATGTTGAATAGCTTTTGAGTTCACAATTCACTTAGTATTTCTTAAATACTGATAGAAAAATAACAATAAATTGTGGGCTTTAATTTCTTCTCTTATTGAAGATCTTACAGTGTGTTATAGAAGGTAATTGTTAAGGTTTCACACTCAACAAGGTGGAGTTGGGCATTGCTTTGATAAAAACATTATTTGTTCAAAAAACACTGAAAAGTGTCAGATTTTGAAAAACTTTGACAAATTCTCCGTATTTCCTTGCTGGATCTACTTCCTTACCAAGGTTGTCTCTACCTGCTACATTACTGTGCCCTTCCCAAAGAGCCCCATTAGAATTCTGAGGGAGGTCCAAGGGCCTGGCAGCCACAGTGCCCATACAGCAGGCCTGACTGTGCCTGTGCCTGTGGGACACATGGCAGCTCAGTCCCACTCCACACTGATGTTTGGCTGGACTCATCAGCCCCACAGAATGTTCCTCTTCACTTGTGCATCCATACCAGGAGCAAGATCAGATGATCTTCAGACAAACCATAAGATGCTGCAAGGGGAAAGAGGAGAGACACATTCTCCCTGTTTGCTGAGGCTCAGCTGCAACTCTGGGCTGGTCCAGTGAGGGAAGGTTAATTCAGGGAGGAGGAAGCAGCTGGGTGAGTGGTGCCCTGCCAGTGACTGCCTGGGAGTGGAAACAAACCCGTATCTGGAGATATCTAAGGAAAAGTCAGTCAGTGCCTTTTCCAAAGGGCTGAGGTACGGTCCCACCAAGCCAGCCATGGGATGCTCTGATCTGGCGACCTGGGCCTCTCGTGTCCCAGCTTTGCATGCAGGAGCACTGCTCATCCAGCGTTATTTATGGTGAGCGGCTGAGCGCCCAACCATCTGGAGCCCAGCCCCACTAATCATGTCCTCTGCCAAAACAAATTGAACCTAATTGGTTGGAAAAGAAGGAGGGGGAGAAGCAATAACAACAAAATCAACAACAACAACAACAAATACCCCAACTCAATGCTAAAAACAAATCATTATCCGAAGTCAAATCGCACCAACTGTCTGACTGAGGCTGGCCCACGTCTGGCCTTATCAGCATTCAGCACCACTGCCCCAGGATGGACAAGGAAACACAGAACACCACTAAAGGGTAAGCCAGGGACAGAGGGCCTATGTTCTTGTTTCTTCTCCAAGGCCCTTTATGCTCTTTTGGAAAATAGAAATAGATATATCTAACTGAGAAACAGATCTCTTCATTATCTTTGATTAAACTGGCTGGAAGATGTCTCTCTTTCTCTCATTTCTGCTCTTTGCAGGCAGTGCAGGAGCTCACACTTCCTGGCATTGGGATTGGCACAAAGCTCAAGGCTGCAGGTCAGCTCTGGGCTTTGCTGCACCTCTCTGTGAAAAAGTCACCCTGCAGCCCTCCTTCTGTCCCACCCCTTCTTCCACGGAGGGGCTCAGGGCCATCCCTTAGAGTCCACCGTGGCAGCAGGCACCTCCTCACCTTGGGGTGCTGCCAGGGGAGGAGAGTGGCCTGTGTGCCTGCACCTCCAGGACCTCTCTGCCTTGTGGCCTTCTCCTGCCTCAGGAGTCTCCTGCTCCTTCCTGCTCTGGTGGCTTCTCACCCCACCTTGTCACCACGGGACCCAATCTTCCTGCGGCGCTAGGCGCGGTGACATGGTTCACATCTGCCACTTGTTTGTTCTCTCACCCTCTCCCCGGGGGAGGACCGTGTGCAATGGACTGTTCTGCTTTGTTTTGTTTTCCCTGTGTATACATATTTTTATATGCATATGTGGAAACACGGGTACAGATACAGGCCTGGGTTTCCCAGCTTTCGCCTTCCCTCCCACTGACAGATTAATACCTCTAGGCGCACTGCTCTCTCCCCAGAAATAAGTGAGGCTGTTTGACAGCACAGTCTCCCACTCCCAGTGTATCCTGGCCCTGGAGTTGTGTTTTAAAGAATACAGGCATGGAAAAATACATCAATGTGTCTTACACCTACCAGCTGGGGGACTTGTTCTGGGGTGGCACATTGGAACCCTTCTCCTTCCTAGGCAGGTTCTGGTTTCTAAAATGCTGTGGATTCCCCTCAAAAATCTTTCCACCAGAGGACTTTCTCTTTGCCGTAAAAGAAATGGTGCCATTGAGACATAGAAGAGGCATTGCCATCTGGGACCCTTCTCCTGGACATGCTGTGTTTTCTGGAGCAGAGGTTTTTATTTCCTGTTCCAAGGCCATGGCTCAGATGTGATGATAACTTTGGGTATGGAGGGGTGCATATCACCCACTGGAAATGCTCCCTGCTCCCACATGCACAGAGCTTTCCACGACCCACGGTTTTCTCCTCAGCAGAAGATTTTATGCTTGTAATTAGATGGGTACACAGTGGCAAGTCCCAGCTGAAAGCCAGATAGTCAGATATTCTTTTGCAGACTGATTTTCCTTAATCTTTCTTCTGTGTTTCAGAGTTGATGGAAATCCTTTGGATTCACCTGGAAAGAACATCTCTGATGTTCCAAACAGCAGTAATTGGAAGACAGAAATACCTTGGATGCTGTGATTTTTATTTTATCTACTTAAAAGCCAGCACTGCCTTCCAGGCAGGTGGTGCATGGATAAATACAGACCACTTCACCGGAGAGACAATTCCCCAGATATTGTTGACAAGGTGAGAGATGTTTCACCTATATTTCCAAGAGCTCTTGGCCTCTTTTGTCCTTTTCAGAGAAGCTTATCCATTGCCCATTTGGAAATGCTTCTCTGTTCTCTGTGAGCATCCTCTACAGAGCTCAGTTCAAGTTCTTGTTTTTCTATTTCTCGTGCCATTTTCTTTGCCCCTATTCCAGCTGTAAAGGACTTCCCAGTCCCCTGCTCATCCAATATTTTATTATCTCCTCCAAAAATTACTCAAGCTTCATCCTCGAAATAGTGCCATTCCCCAGAGGCCCCTCTACTTGCAGGCAGCTGTTGTCAAACTCCTTGCCAGCTAGAAACCTCCTAATTTTTATCCCAAATATTCTCATACAGCAACTGATCCCTCATTTGTTTTCATGCCAACAGGATCTTTTAGCTTGAATAGGTCTTCTCCCACCCGAGCCTCTGGTGTATTTACAGACAACAAAGCTATGCCCTCTCCTTAGTTTTGCTAGACTAAACAAGCCAAACTCTCTTGAATGTGGATGAGAATTGCATTCCAGAGACCTGCTTAACCTGGGACACTGACAGAAGCAGCTTCTGGGGGGCCCCTTGGAGCCCTGAAATGCTTTTACCATAAGTTGCTGGAAGCAGGGTGCTTGTCTGACTGCCAAAACAATTTATCTCCTCCATCCCCATCCTTGGACAATTCCTCCACTGTGTCCTGCTGGACAGTTCCCTCACTCCCAACGTGCTTATCTTACTCCAGCCCTGGGCTCGGTCTTGGACCCTCACACATTGGGAAGTTCTGCATCTGCCTGCATTCCTGCACTGGATTTTTGGATGGCAGAGCTGTTCCTGTGGGTAAAAGTGTATTTGCTGTCTGGTACAATATCATGTGGGCAGGGAGGCTGCAGAGCCACCTCACCTTCCTTCCTTCCTTCCTTCCTTCCTTCCTTCCTTCCTTCCTTCCTTCCTTCCTTCCTTCCTTCCTTCCTCTCTCTTCCCTCCTTCTGTTTCCACAGCAAAGCCTCACACAGCCCCTGTGTTTCATCCTTGCCGCTCTCTGAAGGAGGACAACTTCGTACCCGGTGGGGCTAATCATTCCCTCATACCCATGGATTTATCCAACCAGCATCCAGAAAATGTCTGTTGTCTGGGGGATGTTTGTGCTGCTTTCAGTGCATTGGCTTTTTTAACCAGTGAAAGGATTGCCATCAGATTTTGAGTTGAAATACACCTCACCTGGGGGACCACTGGCCTCCCTGTGAAGACAGGGTTTTGGGCAGTTGCAGAGCTGGGACAGAGCCTGCCTAGCTGATGGCTGTCAGCAGCACAGAGGAGCAGCTGTGGTCAGCTTTCTCTTTTTGCAGTTTCGCCTATCTCGGTATGACTTTTGGCCAGGCTGCATCCCAGACCTGCAGGGCTCCTGCCGCAGCCTGCGGGCAGCAGCACACAGAGCAGCACATTCATATCATGAAACCATACCAAGTGCTACAACAGCCTTCCTGAGGGCTCTGCCTCTATGTTTGTATGTCTGTAGACACACATGGGCTGGTGTTCCAAAACATGATTTAAGAGCAGAACAAATGAGGAGAGTTCAATGGGGAGTAAGGAATGGGAAAGTAAGATATAAATATAATGCATTTCAAGTCTAGGACCATCTTGCTTCATTTTAAGAAAGCTTTGGGAACAGTGTATTTCAGCTGAAGCTTAATTTATATTTGCCAAAGAGTTGTACTTAATTCAATGCACCACATTGTTCCTGCAGAGCACCAAAAGCACTTTACACAAAGACAGTAAGCTATTGAATCAGGTTTGAAGCCTGCAGCTGTATCCTTGAGACACTCTTTTTTTTTTTTTTTTTTTTTTTTTTTTTTTTTTTTNTTTTTTGAGACAACCTTGGCCTAGACCATTTTAAAGCAGCATGAAACTCAGATTGGTAATTTCTTTTCCCTAGCACAAAAGAGCTCCCTACAATAAAAGTTTGAGATGTACTCAAGACAGACAGAGCTCTACCAGGCAGCCAATCCATGGCAGTGGGATCCTTCAGCCCATGATCCCTACCCTGAAATCAAGAGCTGGGCACTGAGCCAAAGTATGTCCCAAGAAAATCCCTGTTGTGTCTCGCCCACTGCCCAGGAATAACAAAAAGCCCTACATGGCAGATTTTTTGTTTCCCAATTGAAAAACACCACAACAACATGAAGAGCAGGCTGCTGGGAGAGCACAGGAGAGAACAACCCCTCACAGTTGCATATACAGGGCACTGACATCCCTGCTGGTCACCCAGCAGCTGGGATCAGGTTCCCTGGCCATCACCTGTGGTGCATGGGCAGCTTCCACCAGTTTATGGAGATGCCTGTTCTGCTCATGAGAACTTCATAGCTGGAAGCCAGAGTCCTTTGCTGCTCCAGGATACTGCAATGTGAGCTCTATGTGTTTCTGACACCTGTACTGTGCATAACATGGCAGTTTCAGTTCACAGTGGCTTGGGCAATCACTTTCCATTGCCTTACCTTTATGCCTGCTTGAGTTTTGCTTTTGGTTTAGGGCTCAGACTCACCCAAACCTTTGAGGTGAAATGAGCTTAATAGAAAGTATCATGAAAGAAGACACTACCCGCATTTCCTCCAGCCTGGGCCTGTGAGAAATGTGCATGAAACTTTGAAATTGGAGGCTGTTTCATGTTTTAAATAATATTGTAAACAAAAATATTAATCAAAACATTTGCTATTTTCCAACCTGTGATGCAGGAACTGATTCGAATGCATCCCGGCAATTCTTTAAAGTCCCTTGGCTCCTTCACTCAGAAGCTCCCACTGGATCCTCTGCATGGGTAGTATGATTGCTGTGACTTTTTCCTCCCAAGCTGGAGTTGTTTCCAGCTTCTCTTCTTTTAGTTTCACTGTACCAGCAAATCATCTCTTCTTGTTAGAACCAGATATTACCCCAACAGACTGAGGGATGAAGTTTGAATTGAACTCATAATTTAGTTGCTGTGTATTTTCCATTTCTTCAGTATTTGTCTTGAGTTGTACAGCAAACCTTAGATTTTCTTGCAAGCTTCCTACCTCTGATCTACTTACTGCAGAAAATTCTGGAAATTTAGCTTTATAACTTTATATCCTTGTCCTTCACATTTTCTTCCCATCCACCCAGCTGTCTCTCGGACAAGTCTTCATGGGGTCCAGCTGCAGTTCTAGGCAGGATCTTGTGTGATCCAAAAATGTCACAGCCTTTAACAACACTGCTTCTTGACACATTCTGTTTTCTAGAAGCAGGTTCATGCCATGTGATTTTTGGATATATCACATCAATGGGCCCGCAGAGTGATACAGTGGATGGGTGGCCTGCTGTGATGACTCTACACTTTTAATTGGACTTTAGTACTTCTGAGATAATTAAAATCCCTTCTGTGCAACCTTTCCATGTTCTGGGTCAGAGAGATTAAAACACAAGCCCACACACACCAGAGGCAGACTTCTTGTTCTAATATGTTCTGAGCACAGTGAGACAGTTGTTCTGTACTGACTCAGAAGGAAAAGCACACTCTATTGAATCAGCAACACCACTTCCTTCCTCTGCAGTTGTACCATTCACACACTCACTCTGCTCTCTGTGACAGAACCAGAAAGAGCAGTCCTGAGGAGGAAACCCTGAGGATCCAGAGAAAATGTAGCAAAAAGAGACATAGGTAAAATACACTGGAGGGGGAAAGCAACCTTAATCCTCTGCAGCTGATGTCTGTGATTATGTGCTCTTTATTAAACAATGTAGCTTGGCTGGAATGGGTGTCACTGAGCTTAACATCCTCCCAATAGCTGATGAAATGCATCGTGTCACACTGCCAGGGCACGAATGATCACTGAGGGGGCTGCTGTGGAGAAGGGTCTCTGACCCAACAAAAGGGAGCAGCTGCTCTTCCTAGGCTATGCCATCTAATGACTCTGTGACCAGACACAGCTGCCTCAGGATGTTTGTCACAGCCCGTCACAACAGCACTGCGGTGAATGACTGATTTCTCTCCCCTGCTGCAAAACCCCTGGGCAGCAAGACCCATTTACCAGCTCACCTTTTCTGGCAGGGTAATTAAAAGGTTTCCCTTTTTTCAAGACCCATCCTATTGTCACACTTGGCTCTGCTGGCTGAGGGAGGTCTGGAGCAGTAACAATGCCACGTGCCAAGACAGAGAGGAGGGCTGGCAGCAGAGCTGAGCTCCCCACCACAGAATGCACAGTTGTGCTTTGGTGGCCAAGGGTCCAACTCTGTTGCCCTCCGCTGCTTGCAAGTGGGAGCTACACATGGCCCCAGCTGTGATGGGGATCTGTAGCTTCAGACATGTTTGGCCATGGTTGGCACAGGGAACTGAAGAGGTATTTCAAAGATGTATAGTTTTGGCACTTGGGAGCATGGTTTAGCAGTGGGCTTGGCAGTGCTGGGTTTATGGTTAGGTTTGATGATCTTAGGTGCAGGCCTTTGCCAGCCTAATTGGTTCTGTGATTCTAGGCCTCCATGTCTTGGTGCAGTCATTCAACACTGAATTCCATGCAATCCAGTGGAAAATGGGACAAGGAAACACCAGACACAGCTACAAAGCTTCACAAGCCCTTTCTGGGATGTTGCACAATTCCAGGGACCTTTATGGAAGAGGAAGAGTTTAAAGCTGAATTCAGGAATGATCTGGGCAAATGTCACCTGATTGTCTTCACTCAGCCTCAAACTGAGGCACAGGCGTGTGCGTAGTGTCCATTATCAGCATCACTGGCCAGGAACCATGTCAAAGGAGCTGTTTACAAAGACAGGGAAAGAAACCATCTATCCAGTTTCCAGGCAAATAGCAGTGATTGGGATTTACGTGGCACAGCTAGATTTGAAGCAGAGCAAGCCAGCCAACCACTCACTAAACAGTCATGTTGGTTTGAGACCATGAGGGACAAAATGCATACACAGACACTAGGAGGAAGGCCTCCTTTCAAACCAGAGACACGGTAACAGGATTTGATTTTTAATTTTTTAAATTTTCCTAATTCTTTACTATTTTGGCACTCNCATGTTTGCCAGGACACACCACCTTCCCCTGCCCTGTCCCCTGCTCCTTCCACCTCCTTCTAGAACAGAGATTGACCTTTTTTGCCTCTTTGTTGTCCCTTCTTATTAAACCTATGTGATGGCTGGCAGATTTAGGGCTGGCAAAAGGTGCAGGTCCAATAAAAACTGACCCAGATTGTCACCCGTGATTTGTACCAAACTCAAATGGGACTGTTCCTGAGGCTCTCAGTTGTTTAATTCAGTGTAAGATGAATTATTTTTAATCATCTCACTCCTTCTGGATCCTGGCTGGGGACAGTACCGTCTATATTATCATATATTAAAATGGAACTGAGGTTGAAAATACACAGGAACAGCAAAGCAAGCTGTTCCCAGGCTAATTTATGGCTCTTCCAATAGCAGAGACCAGTAAAAAGCCTCCAAGAAAGTGTATCCTGCAGAGAAGGTGAGCCTGAGTCTGGAGGACCAGCATGCAAACAGGCTTTGGATAAACTTTTTAGGACAAGATCTATTGGTGCAAGCACTGTGGGAATCAGAGGAGGGAAATCAGGCCAGGGTCCGGCCCAGACTGTTGGTTGGCACCCACATCCCACGGCTGGGTGGGAAGAGTGGTGCTGCTGGCAGAGCTGGGGGTGCTGTGCCCCACTCCCCAGCACCCACGCTGCACCCCTGGCTTTGTCACATGGCCCTTCATGTGCCATGGGTGTCCCCGAGCTTTCTGTCTGTGCACGCATTTGGTGTCCCCGTGTAGCGCGTCACCAGTGGAGGCTGCCCTGGGTCCCCAGCTGTGCTCCTCTTGCCCTGGAGCTTCACCATCGTTATAGCAAAAATCGTGCTCAGAAATGTTCCCTCAGCTCTCAGAGCAGGCATGTAACCCTGTACTGTAGTTTGGGGCTTCTGTGACACCTTCTGCAAGAAGGTGACACACAGATCCTCTTGTCCCCTCATGCCCTGCTCGTGGCTCCAGTGGTTCAGGGTTTTGCAAAAGCCATTGGCAGCTTTGTTTTCCTGGGCGTTGCTGAACGTATTCAGGAGTATCACAAGTACAGACATTTCTAACCAGCTCTAAGGCATCAGAAAGAAAATAATGTGAGTAAACAGCTCCACTGGACTCCAAATTATATTAAATGCAACCATCCCTCCTCCCTCTTCAGGAAGGTGAGATTTTCTTTGGAGGCAGGCAGTGGTTATTTCTGCCTGAAGGGAAGAGGGAGCAGAATGAATCTTCCTCTGGGCTGCAGTATACAAACAGTCAGTAGAAATGAATAGCACAAAAGTAATTTTTTGGGTTGCAGCAGACACCTCAGTCAGAGGATAAACCCCCCTCAGCTACATCCCTTGCTGCAGTACTGGGAAGCACTGGCACCCTCACAGTGACAGCTGGGATAGCCCAGGGTTGCCCCAGAGTCAGGCAGGTGGGACATCTACAGCCCTGTGACCAAGAGACTGAAGTCAGTCAGGGTCACCCCTCCCACATCCTTTCCCAGAGCAGCGCTATCTCTGGATCCTGGCCTGGATGCACTGGGAGATGCAGCCAGGGGTAACTGACCCTCGTGGGGAGGTACCCAAGATGCAGGAAAGCCATAGTGGTGCCAGCTTTGCTGCCAGCTCTAGGGGCTTGCTGCAGAAGGTGCTGTTTCACCTGAGTGGTAGAGGCTTGTCAGATCATAGTGGGAGGTGCAGGAGCTTTGGCACAGGGTGACCTAGGAAGGCACATAAGGCCAGGGCTTTCAGTCCTGGATTTTTTTTTTCCAGTGATATACAAAAGGTTTTCATCAGTGTGAATACGGACATTTTTGGCTTTGCAGTTTTTTGTGTCATTCTGGGAAGTTCAGTTGACTTTCCCTTAGCTAGTGGAGCCTTTTCCAGGCACATAGACAGGACAATTGAACTATTTTCACTGAGTTATTTCCAAACAGCATCAGACTGTATCTTCAAAAGATTCATGGAGGAGATGGAGGACCTTGACATGGTGGCCTGATGAAGATCAGAGACGTCCAGCTAATGTGGTAAACTGTGGCTGTGTTTTTTGTAGCCTTTGTGAATGTTAAGGGGAGGTCAGTGCACAGGGATGTGATAAGGACGCTTGTGGCAGATGTTCTGAGCAGCCAGAGAGCTTGGGCTGATGCAACTGCACAAGAGCAGGTAGTTGTATTCCTTCTCCAAGCCTAGGGCCATGGTAAGAAATGCAGATGTCTGTGCATAAGGCATTTATTAAAACAACCTCACCCATATGTATTCATTTTAATCAAGTCAGTGAATGCCTGTTGTGTTTATTTTTAATACAGCACTTGTTTTGATGTTAGAATTGTGATGATGTGCATCTAATGGCAGTGACTCTTCATCTTAGGCCTCAAATCCAGAGCTGAAAGTGAAAAGACATTTTGCATTACTTTAAAATACAAAAGGGAATGTCCCTGGGCAAATTAGTCCTTCATTTCCATTCTAGACTGTAGTCAGCTGTCTGCTGCCTGGAGTCCACAGGGCACAAGCTGCTTTGGAGGTCACCTGAGGTGCCTCCTCCCACCGTTGACCGATAGGTGACAGAAAGGCAAACAGACCTTTGGAGAAAGGTCCACATATACCCTGAACTTCAGTATCACCTCCAGGGCAAAACATAGTCTTTGCCAGCCTTGGATTTTGTTTGAGGTGCTATGAATTTCCTCTTTCTTGCCTCGAATATCTCTCCTAAAGTCCCCAAGAGCAAGGTATACACCCTAAACAGAACTAGCAGGGCTTTCCATCAGACGACATGGTGCTGGTGTTACCTCTTGCAGTAGCAGTTCCCACCAGCTTTTCATAGAGGAGAGGTGTAAAGAAAATGTGCAAACTGAAAAAAGATCAGCAGAGATGCTGTCAGCCAGACCATGTGATGAAGCCTCGGGAAGACCAGGGATTTCTGACTTCAGCTCTCTCCCTAAACTGTATTACTGTCGTTGGGACTGCAGAGATCTCGCAGCTTTGTAATGCATGATGTGTGCCTGTGATAGACAGGCAAGGCAGTGAGCTGAGGGCAAGCTGCCAGTCTTCCCTTCACTTTGAATGCCCTTGGCCTGTCCTGAGGCACACTTAAATTGCTTAAGTGTGCAGCGATGTGTTTTAATTAATGCAGAAGAAGGGGACAGTAAAACACAGGTCCCTTCAGTACTAATTTGGCCTTGTGGTTGAGGCACAGGTGCTAGAAAGCCAGGAGTGCCTGGATGTGGCTCTGCCTCATTGCAGCACGAGCAGTGCTGCACTTTCCCCAGCCTCAGAGGGGCTGATGGTGCTGGGCTGCCTTTGCCAGGTGCCTGGGACACAGGGTACCACGGGAAAGGTGAGTGCAGCACACAGGTATTCATGACATCTTCTTGCTACTCTGTCTAGGAAACGAGCTCCACAAAACAAACAGCAAGTTTATTATTAAACAGCAGGACCTGGAGACTGAAGCCTGTCCGTGACACACTTTGTGAAAACTTTCAGGAAGTGGCAGAGTTTCCTCAAAGTCCTCTCTCCAATGCGGGGCAAGCAATAGCATTGCTGTTGTATGAACAGAGTAGTATGAAGAGATTACTGCTCCCGTTGCACAGGTGGGGAATGCAATTGTCACCCAGCTGCCACAGGAAATGTGGCATCAAACTAGGGCTTCACGTAAACTATTTCTGAAGGCTCACACTCTGATTTACCACAAGACCACTTTTGTCAACCCCCACCCCCCACCCCCAACCACTCTGTGTGTAGTCCTGGAGAGGGGATATTTCTGAGTCCATTATTTTCCCTATGAGCACAGTGGGGAAAAGGAAAGTGGAGAACTTTCTGGGTCATGATTAATGTCAGAGGGATCAGATGATACTTGGGTTTTCAATGACACCTGGGTTATTAGGGGTAACATGTTGTCTGATTGAAGTGCCCCAACTTCAGCATCTGCATCCTAACCATGGTTCTTTAATAGAGGGCACAGATCTTGATCTGACCATGTGAATGAACTGTTCATTGCAATGCCAGCAACACTTCCTTCTAAGAGACACAGGTATTGTAAACCATGGCTCAGCCTGTGAACTGGTCAGAAGATCTGGCACTGATCTGGCCACCCAATGACACTGCTGAATTTGGAAATAAAAGGTCAGATTCTCAGACAGGCTGCAATGGATAAGGAGATTTTTATGAGAGATTTCCCTTTAGAAAATCCCCTTAACTGGATCTTCTAAACTCAGATACACAGAATTTGAACGGCAGCTAGGAATGCCTTGATTTTGTAGGAGTTTTATAGGGGAAATTTAACCAACACCTGCAATTAGTCAGCATGAGTCTTACCAGAATGGTCAGTTCCTTAATTTAATGAGCATTAGAACAGTGATTCATTTCAAAGTGGAACTTGGTTATATTGCGGCAGAAAGAAGAAATGACAGAGAGGAACAAAGAGAATGAGGAAACAGTTGTTCTAGGCTGAAAACAGACCAGTATGTTCCTGGAAGTACACTTTCAGCCTGTATGCAGGCCTGGCTCAAGCTGAGGGAGAAATCCCTGTATACAGTTGGCTCAACTTCTCTTAACAAGGCTGGCCTGACCTTATTTCTTTAGGCCACAGCTCTGCAAGGCTGCAGTTACTGCCTAACAACCCATGCCAGGCTAATCTGCACTGCAGAGCCATGCAAGAAGTATTTTCCATGCATTTCCTTGTTCTGTGAAAGCACTAACAGGCTAAATACTTGCATAGAAATGTAATAATAATGCTTAATGCTTTCCTGCCCAGGTTCTGGCTTTTCTTCTGGCATAATTTATGCTTCTTCAAGACTACAGATCCCTTGCTCATGCTGGCCTTCAAGTCCAACTGAAGTCAGCAGGAGATGAAAGAGTTGCACATCTCGCAAGATGACATCCATTCTTGACCAAGTAAACACCTTCCAGAATAACAAAAGCAATGGAGCAGCTAAGCCTGGAAATAGGAGATCAAGCAGAGAAACAAGAAAACATTCATTTGCCTGGGAAAAAGTCCTGGCAAAGCTCACAGTGGTGAAACCAAATGGAAATGTTGCAAACTTTCACCTAGAATAAACAATCCGAATCAGCTGGAAGCACTTTCCATCGCACTGGTTCCCAGGAATGGGGTTGCCTCATTTTCTTGACACACGGCTGCCAAAATCTGTAGCGACAGACTAGAGTCCTGCTGATTAGCTAAGCTCTTGGCACATTTATATGGACAGAGATTTTTATTTATTATTTTTCTGGTAAGAATCGCTAGTAGATTAAAAATGAGAGGCAGGCAACACAAATACATATTTATTTGGGCGGAGGAGACTTTGGCTCTAGGGTCGAATAAAGCGTGGTGTTACGTGGCAGCTTTCTGTCACAGGGCTTCAGACATGAAATGCCATTATTAACCTCCCAGCACTGTCTGTGGCAGGTGAGACATGCTCCATTTCTCAGATGGTCAGAAGCTGGCCAGAGATATGAGGCACTGAATGCTCTTAGATCCCCTTGAGTCAAGCCTGACTTGCTTATTCCTGGTTCTGAGGACCCCACTCCATATTTTTACATTCACTGTTGAAACCTGTCTGCAGCACCTGCAATTAGTAGGTGCTCTGGTAGAGAAGTTAGTGCTACGCTGAAACCAGAACTCAGGAGCTCTGGCTTTCTTCCTTTTTCCTCTTCCTGCTTGTCAGGTCATGTTTGGAAGCAGGGACACTGTCCCTTGGTGTTTGCACTTCAGAATTATCCTACTGTGAAAAAAAACCTGTTTTTTCTTTTCTTCACAAAGGTCTTTTATTCCATGTCTGTTCTGCGAGCACTGCCTAGCCCGTCTGTTTCAATGGCTGTCCAGCCCCACTGCTCACAGATCATGTGCTGAAGCACCTCTTTCACGCACCTCATCTTTACCAGTTCTCTCACAGTGCCTACTTCTTCTTTTCACTCGTCACGGCCTGAACCAGCATCCCCCTGTTGCTCAAGGCAGCCTTTGCACACACTTCCTTTTTCTCTAAAACTCTAGCAACACAAGAAGTATGGACTCAGAAAAAATTAAATAGTGGTGAGGTTTCCCTTTTCCTCAGCTCTTTCTTCAGTGTGGCTTCCTTTGGGAATTCTGTTCAGAATTTCTTGCCATTTGCAACAGCATCCAGGGAACCAAGCTGCAGTGCAATACATCTGGGGCTAAGTTTGAAAGGGAAGCCAGATGCAGAGAGGCACGCTGGAGAGGAGTGGAAGGAAACAGGGAAAGTTCAGGCATAAGTGGACATCCAGCAAAGCCTTGCAAAGCCAACTGGCAGCCCCGTCTTCCAAGAGGCTGTCTGAAAGGAGAGATTTGTCTGAATCAGAACCCTCCATCCAAACAGACGTGAACTTTGAGAAGGGTCAGGACCAGATTGTCTCCAGCTGGGCTCCATGCCCTGATAAGAGAGTTCCTGCCTGGGGCTTGAGAGCAGCTGAGTCCTCAGGCAGTCCCTGGACTGACCTCTCCTTTCCAGGGTCTCCTGGATTTTTTACCCAGTTACTAGGTCATGATCAACCCTCTCTGGGATTGTTTGTTTCACTGCCCAGGGACACTTTTCTGTCTTCAGGGAATTCTGCAAAGCAGTTTTTTGGGAGGGGAGGAGATCCAGCATGACTCAGTGGTGTTTGAGAAACAGGGGAGACGGAGGAGATCCTAGAGGTACTTCCTTTCTAAATAGCTCAGAGATTAGTAACGCTTTGCCGTTCCTGTAAATAGTTCACTCACAGACATGAATGCCAAGGAGTGCTCGGAAAGCTGCACCTTGCTGCCCCTCATTTTCTAAGTGCGTTTGTGATTTTTCAGCAGCCACCTACCAAGCTGAGAGAAAATAGAAAGATCCCTGACCTTTCACTCTAATTTCCTAATAATTTGGACACCTTTAATCCTTGCCTCAGTTTGAAGGGCACAGTTGTGTAACACAGGCACAGTTCAGGAAGAGCCTGGCACAAGAGAAATGCTGGACCTCGATGTGCAAAAAAGAGCAGGAGGGGTGCAAAAATAAAAGCATTTCAGGGGGGTCACAACATCACTAACCATATTTCTGTTCTGTTTGGAGAATCAGTCAGTGTGTGGAAGGCTTTTGCTTGTCACCAAAATGTCCATGTAGAGTGGTCAGACGAGTTGGGCAGTGAACACATGTACATTAATATTTGCTGTCACTGAGGTTGCAAAATAGAACAGACAGATCATTTCAGGACTTGGCCTCCTTATCTCCACCTACCACAGCCTATAAAGTTGCATAAGAAAAAGGACTGAATAAGAAGAATTTTGAGATGGAAACCTGAAGAGGAATGAAGCAGATGCAGCAACACCGAATGGCAAAGCTCCCCAAGAATGGGATTTTATGGTAATAGCAAAGTAATTCTGAGCTTGTCTCAAACCCCGACTTCAGGTCCTACCCATCTTAGGCCAAAAGAAGTTAAAATTAAGAAGGCTTCTTTTGTGGTTTGTCAGATACTCTGTGATTATGGACACTCAAATTGCTTTCTACTGAAAGACTCGAGGATGTGCACCTACTGGAAAACTTCCTTGTTTAACGCATATAATTCCAGTATGCAAAAAACTTAATGACTGAGAAAAAGAGGAAGATGTTCCCATTGTGGTTTAGTGGTGACAAAAAGGTTAATCATCTCCCAACACTCCCGACAGGACACACTAAATTCCATTGAGTCCTAGCCTTCCCTTAGGCTCTGAGAGCAGCACAGAAGGGACAACCCCATGCAGAAACAGGGTCCCCACAAACGCCCAGCATGCAGCAGAAGAGACAAAGTGGCTCCAAAGTGCTTTTGATCTGTTGTAAACCCCGACTTTGTTTTAGAAGGGTGAAGCGTTTTTTGTTTGGGAGCCATGAGCGTCTGCTTAGTGACTTCTCGGGGCATGGGAGAAGCAGCTCACTGGTGTCTTGCCAGGTAAGCAGCAAACAACATTAGGTCATTGCAAACAGTTCTCCTTGGGCTCCATCTGTCAGATAAGGACCGTGTCACTGGCAGGATGTTTGTGCTGATGAACTCTCCTTCAGCTAAGAAAAGCCAAATGTGAAGCTCATTAAGGAGAGAACCTGAGATGCCCTCCCTAGACCAGCAGCAGCTGATTTGCTGCTATGGGTTAGTTAATCTCTCATTAGCTCAGGACAAAATGAGCTGTGTGAAGAAGAAATGTCTCTGTCATGACATGTCAAACCTGTGGAGCCAACTGAATCCCAAGTGCAGAAGCTGTTAGGGGCTACGGGGGTGGTTCTGGCTCTGAATTAGCCACAGCTGATTATGTGTGAGTGACTCGTGCAGTCGGGGCGTGACCAGCAGCCTTCTTGGGGCTCAGCCTGCAGGAGACAAAGTTGTGTTCCAGCCTCACCTTCCCTGGCTTTGGTTAGTGGCCGTTCAAATATCATGCTGTCAAGGAAGAAGCACAGCACCTAATAGTGGTGTAGATTGAGATGAGATTAAAAGAAAACCTGTGGTTCAGAGGAATGACGCCATGGAAAACATCAAGGAAAATGAGATGGAATGTGCAGCCATTAGCAAATTGCTTTATTTATGGCTATTGGACACTGCTGTTGTGCCAAATCTTGAATTTATTTGGTGCCGTGGATTTCTTAATTAAAATCGTATCATTGAATTGCTCTTTGGTGCAGTTTGCAATGATCATCCCCTTAGCTATTTTTACTTTTGCTCTGTGTGTGTGTGTGTATGATCCTGTAAAAACAGGCCTGTGGGGAGAGAGCACGTTTCCAGTCATGCTTTTTAAAAGGCACAGCTGATTTCTGAGTTGACTCACTTTTCTCTTCCATTTTGCTTTTCTGCTTCACCTCGCCAGGCTGCACTGCAGGGACTCCAAACCCTTTTCCTTCCCAGTTATTAATGTTAAGCTGACAAGCTTTAAGTAAGGATTTTCAGGTGTCTTTACAAAGCTTGTGTTGGCTGCTAGGTGTTCCCAGGAGGCTGCAGATCCTGGAATCTTCCACCCTGGCAATGTGCCCAGCCCATCACAACTGCGACCTTACTGAGATCTCAGTACTGGGATTTTGCAGCTGTTCAGAGGTCTCCAGACACCACAGCAAATGATTTCTGTTCTCTGAGTCAGCCAGTCCCTGCTTTAGATGACACAGATTCCAAGCCTTTCAGGTTTTCCCACTGTTCCTTAGGAGAACGACCTTCAGAGTTGGTCTCCCTGAGATGGAGATGGAGCAACAAGTGGAGGTTGGTGACTGTGTCATTTGCCTTTAGTGTGCTACATGCCAAGGCAGATGGTCTTCAAGGAAGACATACGGAGATGGCAGGATGGGGGAGAGCTGAGATCTCCAGTGCTGATGACTGGATCAACAACCATTTCTGCACAAGGGGTGTACTACAGAGAAATCACATCAGCTCTCTTCCCTCATGGTAATTAAATCCATTATGCGATGCTGTGTGGATTCAAACCCTATTCAAGTAGTTTTGTGCTTTACAGGCTGCTGGACCACGGTGATAGCTGTGCAAAGCTGACAGCAGCTGCAGAAAGAGAGAAGCAGCTCACCCCTTAGCCCTGCTCCCTCAAACCCTGCCCTCCTCTGATGCATACTTGTGTTCTGGAGCACCCCACAGCAACCCTAGAACTCAGATGCTGGCTTGTCCCATCATATCAAGTCATCAAGATTGAAAGATTTTCTGTCTCTTCTGACCAGACACAGTTGCAGTAAGAACATGGGTCCTCTGCAAGGCAAGGTAAACATGGCTTTTCAGTGACATGCCCATCATCAGTCCCTACAGGAAGAGTTTTCACTTTAGAAGCTCACAAGTACAGCATGTACCCTACATTCTCTGCTGCTGTTTTGCATAACGCTTCCCAGCCTGTTTGAACCTAGCTCCAGGCTGTCTCAGGTCTCTTTCAGGTCTCTTTTGTCCCAGGGACAAATCTCTCTTGAGAACTGCAGTATCAGTCTCATGTGCTGCTCAGTTTTAGGCAAACAACCGGAGGCTGGTTACACTCAGGTTCATTAGTAGGTTTCACATCTTGCATGAAGCAAGATCAAAAAACTTTTTTTTTTTTTCTCAGTGATTTGGAGCACTTGGGGTGTAACCTGGCTGCCAAAGCAAGCTGAAACAGGCAACACTTGGGACATTCATTGCAGGGGGAGTACCACTAAACAATCTCAGCAGGTGCGATACTGTCCTGCCACCTGACATCCGGCACCCACCACTTTGCAGCCCTGCCTTTTTCTCCAGGACCTCATGAGATGAGAAGCTTCCTTGTGAAGGCCTCTCCTGCCCAGATTTGTGACCCCGAGGGAGCAGCAGTCTGTGCAGAGACACTGGGTGTGCACTCGCCTGCCTTCACGGGTGACACGTCACAGCCCTGATGTCCAGGGTGGACGATGCTGAAAGGCCTATCCTTATTTTGGGTCTTCCCTTTGTACGCAAAGGACACGTACCAGGGGCTGCTCCCCATGGTAGTGGAATCTAAATAATCCCTCTAATCAGAATCCTGGCTCCCCTCCCAACACACACACACGCCTGGAGGGTTGGGTGCAGAGGTTTCGGGGGAAGATAAGATGCTTCTCTGTCAATCAGAAACACTGTTAACAGCATTCACGCTGCTTTTGTGGGGCTGTTGTGTATTTCAAGTCCCTTCCCGTGGTTCTTCCCGGGCCCTTTCTACGGAGGGAAGGCACCTGGCCGTGGCTCTCGAGGCTGCCATCCACAGACCAGCCCGAGCACATGCACACACCTGCCTGCAGCTGGACCAACGCGAGACAAGTCATCTATTGCCAAAGAAGGTTTCTTCAGGATCAGAGCAACTAAAACTTCCTTAAGATATGCAGGAGCCCTTCCAGATTGCAAAATGAAAATCACTGCCCGGAATCACTGCATTCAAAGTAGGGAAATATCCCTTTAAAGAAACCCATTGGCAATATAACTAAAGGCCCTTAGGCCAAGCTGATATTCAACATAACTCCACCGAGTCAAGAGAAATACACCAGGGATTATGTTTGGCCTGATAGCAAAAACCACAGGCAAGTGAGACTGATTCCCAGAATCAAGTTGACCTGAAAAATGTAGTTAGGTTTTGCCCTTAAAGGAATAATTTTCTTAATAATAACAGATAAAATGATATGCTTGTCAAAATTATTACAAGCATATGGGGATGAGATGATCAACATTGCATGAATTATTTCCTTCAGCAGCCTTATTTCTGGTTCATTCTTCACTGCTCTTTAATTCCTAAGCTTTTGACCCTCGCACTGCTCTTCTAAGATTTACTACCTGCCCTATTCATTCTTGGCTTGTTAGACCCACAGACTGTGTGGTTTTGGTGTTAATCCTAGGTTTGCCACTGACTTTTTGTGGGAATTTCATGACTTGACTTTTTTCCTCAGTATCCTCCAACTCCATCTCTAATGGTACATCAATACCTGAACTGATTTCCAGGCAATGTTAAGGGTAAAACACTTTGTTTTATCTTGCTGGATTGGGCCCTTGGTCTTCAGCTTAATGCCTTGCAAGCATTACCAAGCAAGGATGGCAGTTAGCATAAGGAAAAAACTTTCTCTGAAGCAGTGCCTGCATATGGGACTTGGTTCCTGAGAGAGGAGAATGAATGACCACAGAATAAATCTCTTTCTAAACTCTGTCCAGAGCTCATTTGTTGTGTTTAACTTATTCTCAGCAAGTCCTAAACAAACACTTGCAAACAAAGAGTGGAAAACCCAACTTTAGTTGTTCAAGAAAACCAAAAACCAAAACAGGAGCAATTTGCCAGTGTGCTAAAAAGATCACTACCAACAAACATCTATAAAATAATCAGTTTATTCCACTTACAGCATTGAAAAGCCAATAAAAGAGAAAGTATTGAGGGGTTTGTGGGAGGTTTATCAGTTTGGAAGAAGTTACCAGGAACTCCCAGGCTTTTTCACTTGCTTTCTCACCCTCTCATACCTTCCAAGAGGCAATAGGCCTTTTAAATAATATTTTTCTTCCTCAACCTTGTAATTCTTAGTCCCAAAGTTCATGGCTGCAAGGGAGGGCTGGAGACTCCCTCCTGAGCTCCAGCACTCCAGGATCCCTGACTATCACTCCTTCACCTCTGTGTTTAACTCATGTTTGGCAAAGCACAACTTGATCTCAATCAGACCTCCTAGGAGGGCAGCCAGGTTGGATCTGATGGCATCAAGAAATGTGGATCCAACCCTGCCTCTGGAGTTCATCCCAAAGAGTCTCCACTGATACAATGCGTGCTACTTTCTTGCTTGAACTTTCTGGGCTGTGGTGTTCTTGCTGGGGGCCTTTCCTGCAGTTAAAGTCTCCTTTCCTACACCATTTTGTCCTGAAGGTGCTCACACAGCATAATGACATCACCTCTCATTTTCTGGATGAATTTAGCACGTTAAATTCTGCAAGTCTCTTAATTTTTCTTCTTAAAATGCAGAGACCAGCAAAGGGCAAATTATTTTTCTGTTCAAGACCCTCTAAGGAACCAGAACTGGTCCATACTTCAGTCTGCATCTCCTCTCTTCACCCATGCTACTCTGCAATGTCACATGTAGGTTGGGCTGCATGTCCACCTTGCCCCCAGTGTCCTTTTCTGACTTCCTCTGCTTTCCAAGGTAAGTGTTCTCCCTCCATACAGGCAGTTGCATCCCTGTCTCCTTGGCACAGGGCTTTGGTGCCTGAACACATGTGCTCTGCCTGTCAGTGACCCACATCTCTCCACACCAGCCACCTCCCCACCTGCCTGGTGTCATCTGCAGGTTTGGACAGCAGTCATTGTGCATCACCTTTCGTGCGCTGGGTATAAGCATTGAAAATTATTGGATATTCTGTCACTCCTTGAGGGTCTCCTCTGGTAATGTGAATTCTCAGGGACTGCTCATTTAGAAGAACTTTGATCTCATTGCTCTCTAAGCCATGTAGAGCTTGTGCTATTCATACCATGCTATTAATATTTGTAAGAGAATCTCATAAGTCAACCACCTCGCCAAGAATCTATCCCATCCAAAGTGACTTTTCCCAACAAAAGTTTTAACCTCTCCAAAGAACATAATAGGATTTGTCTCAAAGGCTTGGTTTTCATTTAAAAAAGGCTGAATAACAGTTGCAGTTTTTAACTCCACTCAGTTCAGCTCCCCAACAGCTTTTCCATAATGTTGTCCCCAACTGGTTTCATCCTATTGTGTGGTGCAGTTTTGCTTTAAACCTTGTCATGCCCTTGTGATTTTGAAGATGCTGTGCTATGCTGGGAGATGTACAAGATGGGGTGTGCAGTACCTTTAGCACATAAGAGTCTCACTGGAGTCTCTGCTCTCCAGTCATCTGCCCTAAGTGGGCCAGGTATTGGTCTGAAAGTAGTGGAAGTGGTCCAGCGTGCTGGAGCTACAGTTTACATTCAGAAGTGGGGGAGTCAGTGCTAGGAATAGCATGGGAATTTTTATTTTTCCTTTTTTCAACCACTTTTACCCCTCATTAAATGCTTTCAGACCCAGCCTCAGGCTTGATTTATTTTTGAAAGAACATTTTTAGCCACTGTGTCTTAAAGAAAAAAAAAACAAAAAGTCTGCACAGATTATTTTTAAAGAAGAAACCACTCACATGCACACTCTGTCACAGTTTCTTTGCGTCTCAATATCCCACAAGGTCTTCCCCACCGTGATACAGGGGTATTGCTCCACTCCCCTCACCTGCAGCTCTGTAACAACATCGAGGTGGCAGTTCTTCTGCTTTCTAGGGTGGAAAGATTATTGCTCTATTACAAAGAACAATAATCTCACAAAATTACCAGAGTCTGGAGCAGCCCGCTCCAGAGTAACATACCTGTACCTCCAGGTTGTTGCACAGTTTGGTAAAGCAACTTTTTGTGTTCAGCAAAGGGTGTAACAGAGGCTGGAGAAATGTGTCTTAAGCAGGTATCTGACACTGTTCAAAGCCAGCCTTTTTTCCTGGCTCTGATTCGGTTCTTGCTGCTCTTAATTTTCCTTTCCAGCTGTCCAGATAATGCAAGACTTTGAACTAGCAGCCTCTCCTCTTGAATCTGTAAGCATTTACTGAGCAGTGTTTAGTTAAAGGACCAGACAGAGATGGAGACCAAAGAGGGTGGGATACGGAGGGTTTGCGGTTACAGCACAAGGCTCTGAATCAGGAAATTGTCAGGATCAACTTCAAGAGGTGGATCCAAGCCACAAAGCTCAGTTCTGCATCTGCTCCTGCACCAAGCTCCAACTGCCCTGGAGTTTAAGCTGTTTTGGTCTGTGCCCATTGCGTGGAGATCACTTCTGCTTTCCTTGGATTTACAAAAAGCAAATTATTATTAAAGGCATTACTGGGTGTGCCAGATTGAGAAGAGGGTCCAGTGCAGGATTAATTCACTGAATAGCTTCCCAACAGTGAAGGAGTTTGGACCCCATGAACATCACCTGGCTTGCAGGTGTTGTGAGAACTCTCAGCTCACCCAAAGCTGTGCTGTGCACACTCAGCCATAGCTTTCCACCAAGCTGAAAGGCAGTGGTCACAAAGCCGATGGCATCCCTCTTCCCTGAGCTATCCGTCTGCATCAAGGCAGAACTGTCTGTGAGGAACAATAACAAACTCTCTCTCTGCTGAACAGCACCACAAAAGATGTGCAGTATCTGATTCCCAGATGGTGATGTTAAAAACAGAAGGCAACATGTCTGGGAAAGTACCCGAGGCATACCTGAACAATAGAAATAATAGAGATGTAAGAAGAAGATAGGTCCTTTTTTTTTTCTGATATATGCATGCCTATGATCACTTAAAAAAACCCAAACAAACACTTTTTTTTTTTTTAACAGGAAACAGTCTGCCCGAATACAAACACAGAGGGCTAGAGCGAAGTAGCTGAAATAGGTGAACTGTTGGTAGCACAGTGTGCCAGGCTTGTCTGCTCTTGGTGTCTGTGTTGGGTGTCATGTAGGTACATAAATCCTTGGAATCCCTTAAGATTTAGTTGGGTACCAGCAAACTGAGTGCATATCTACCTTTCCAGCAAGGTGGAGGATTACTCACTCTTAAGGACCAGGATTCCCTACAGTTCACTCAGGAATGTGAGGCTTGGCATAGGTTTCTGTGCATAGTTTTTATTTTAGGCCCTCCTAGGACAAGTTCTCAAAGGTTAATGTGAGGAAAATGTGGCTGCCTTGTCTCACACATTCCAGGAGCTAAACACCCTGAAGAAACCAAAGGCAGTGAATGTTTTGTGGGATACTCACCAGCCATAAGTGAGATGGAGATACCACCCCAGAAGCAGCAGGCAGCTTCATGCAGACACACCGCTTCTGTCTCTCCGCTCCCGCCCCGCCTGCATTTGTTCCTCCTTTGCCTGATGGCACATCTCCCCCACACAATGGCATGTACAATCTAATCTCTACTGAAAGCTCTGCAGGGCAGGAACTCACACATTCAGATCCAAATAGGCTGCTCATGCCTTTTTAATTTTACTGGATCAGAATAACAACGGCAAGGAAATAAAGTAACAGCAAAAGAATCAAACCAGTACAGTGGAACTGGTCCCTTCCCTGTTTTACAAGTTACTTCCACACCACCCCACGGTAGCAGGAAATCTAGTTACAACTGGCAAATCGTCTTCAACTGAACAGCCCACAAGGCTCTTGGCCACCATAGTGGACATCACCTGGTGATGTCCACTATGGTGATATCCACTATTCCTAAAGCCGTGTGAACTAGACAATCCATGTGAAGCATCCCAGGGCTCAGAGGTGGATGGAGAGCCACTCTGCACCAGCTAAGGGTCTGGGAAGAGCAAGCCTGCGTTTGGTGCACTCCCACGCACATCTGCACCCTGGTCTGGCACCCTGCTGATCTCGGCAGCCATCAATCCTGCTGCCATCTGGATGACAGGTCTTGCACAAGCCCAGTGCCATTACTTAAGGCTGTGGCTGTTTACAACTTCCCGCCCAGCGCACACCCGCCGTGTGTTAATCGGGATGGTTCATAGTCAATCGTGGAGTAAACAAACGCAACTTCACCAGAAAACACGGGAGCCACACCTCTTTACCCCAGGTGTGCATTTTGGCCCACTACCTGTTTCTCCACAGCGATTAGTGACTGGTATTTAAGACAATTTCTTAACAGGAGTTGGGATCGGTGGTTTATCTCCTCATTAAGTTGGTAATATCATTAATTAAGGCTATGTCAACGGACGTGATGCCACAACAGATGGGTGTTACCAGTGGCAACAGCCTTCCAGGGTTTAGGCTTACAGTGTGCCTACCACGATGCAGCATTAGCATCCTGCCCAAGGTGGGGACCTGCCCTTTCCCCACACTGCCTTTGAGAGCCCGCCCCACAACAAACGCATTTTGAGGCAGGCTCCAGAAATCCCCTCAAAAGTCCCCGCTCTCTCACCGATCCCCGTTCCCCAGCTGACAAACTGTCTGAGAGCAGGGAGCGAGCAGTAAACATGGAGTTTGGGCAGGACAAGGCAGGGGCAGGGGGCTGTATCCACGGCCCTACTCACCCCAAGAACAGCAGTCCCTATGGTGTGTGTTTGGTCCCACCTAATGCAGCTGCTCATTCAGCTGACTGCATTTTTAACTGAGAAAATGAACACGTTACTGAGCAATGCGGTGGAAGATGTGGTGGACCCTGTGCACTGTTGTTAGCAGCAGGCTGGGATACTTGGAGCAAACAGGCTGCTGAGGCTAGAAGGAGTTGAGTGATCATAATGTTCCCTCTGGATTTAAACCATACACATCATGAGATCCATGAACCTATGAATTCTGACACTCGGGAAGTGCATTTAGCCTGTCCTACTCACATGATGCACTCCAGTATAGAAGAAAAGTGTGAAGACCCTTTAAAAACTTTATTCTTTCTCCCCTTTTACTCCAGGAGACATACAGTTAAGTCAAACACACCCTTGGGCCAAGTCCTGCCCTGGTTCTGTGCAGAAGTCCCAATATATCCCAAAGACTCAGCGCACTTTAAATATACATCAACAGTAGCATGTGCTGGCCAGAAGATATTTTACAAAGCGGTCCTTCAAATGAATGCAGTTTTAGTTGTTTTGCTCGGTTGTTTGAGGTCACTGTTCCCCCGCCCTTGTTAATAAAGATGTGATTAATGACTTTTGGCAAAGCTGCTGCCTGAAAGAGCCAATGCTTTAGGAAAAGCAAAACCAGTTTTCAGGTATTTTCTGTAAGGTTCGTCTCAGAAACACACAAATACATTTCAAAGCATTTACAAAACAGGCTGACGCCGCCTTTGCCGCCTCTCCACGCCCCTGCAGACACATCACCATTCATAATCTCCATGATTCTGTTCCATCTACCTGGAAGAAAGTGCTCACTGTGCCTTCAGCTGGAAAGGTTCCCCCTCGGCATGGCCAGGGCCCGGGTGCCAGCCAGAGCGGTTATCACAGGGCTTCCTGGAGAGCCCGTGGTGCAGGAATGGCTTTGGGATTGCTCTCCTCAGACTGAGCAGTACCAAAAAGCCCTGAGTGAGGCCCCCAAGTCCCTCCTTAAATAAATCACAGCAGTAGGGACAAAGAACTTAATAAAAAAAAAAAAAAAGAATTTGTTTTCTCTTAGGAGTGCTGGACTCATGGTTTGAAGCCGGTTTCTGCAAGCAGGGAGGCTCAGAAATAGAGGTAGTTAAAAGCAAGATGGCAGAAGTGAGACTTTCACAGCTGGGCCCAGGGCACTGCAGCAGGGATTTGAGGAAAAGCACCAAAATTCAGGGTGGCTATGAGAAGGGCAGAATCAAACATAGCAGCCTAAGCTGTGCTGCCTCTGTCGAAGACTTATTTCTCCTAGGCAGGCCCTGTTTCTCACTAGGGTTTGTCCTGGCTTAGCTTTCCCAGTCAGGTGGTTGAAATCTTCACATTGGTGGGGTTTAATCTTCAACATGGGGGCCTGTTCTGCTTTTGAGGGGGCCACATAGGATTTCTGAGAGAGGGTAACTCCTGCCCGGGGAGGGGGATAGGGATAAGGACACTGATGCAGGTGCAATAGGCCAGCAATGATGCCCGAAGGCTCATATATTGGGTATCAAATCTGTGCTGTGATCTAGCACCACAAGAATTAAGACCAAATCAGAGGCGTTAATGTCTTGTGCCAGGAGGGTGCAAGACCCCATCAACTCCTTAGTCCTCCACACTGACCCTTATCCTGTTGGACCTGACATCTGAGGATGGAGCCGCTCTGCTCCAGGCAGGCATGACTTGGGCCAGGGTTTGCTCTCAGCCTCCATGGCAGCTGGAAGGAGAGCTGGGGGTGGCTCTGTACCTCACTCTGCTTCAGGGGGCTTTGCAAGGAGACAGTTGTGCAGCTTTGCGTGGGATGCCATGAAAGGTGGCTGTACCTGCACCATGCAGTGTTTGGCAGAACTGGTGTTTTTCCTGCTGCAGGAAGCTCTACTGGGAGAAATATCAGGAGATATGTCTGAGAGTGCTGGCCACTGGTTTTCTGAACTGGCCCAGTCCGAGCAGATGATGAACTGGCAGCACTAACAATAAGATCCCAATCCATACGCTGAAGATTCCCCAAAATTGCTGTGGGTGGCTCTAATTATAACCTGTATCCTACCGCCTCCCCTTTCTGTGAGTAGGAAGGAGCTGAGATTTCTTGTTACTCTAGCTGCCTGCCCGTTACCAGGTCGAGATTGCTGGTGGGATAAGGGCCTTCCATTTGTTTGTAGCACTGATGTCCTACTTGGCAACACGTGCCTCATTCCTTCAGCCCTACAAAGGGAAGAGCCCCGAGCAAAGCAGGTTTGCAGCTGGCTTAGCAACACGGCTGCTCTGCATTCCTGTAAATTTCCAGGTTCAAGTACAGTTTTTTTTTCTCTTTGTTGCCAAGCCGAGTGGACATGTAGCTCCCCTCATACCACCGCTGAACCTTTGGGAAGGCAGATGGGATCTGAGAGGAGTGTCTCTGGAAGCAGGCAGTAGCCTGCAGGGAGGCAAGTGGTTCAGCGATGCACATGAAGGTGACCAAGAGCTGCACCATTTGCCCACCTCTAGACTTCCAAAGCAAAAGGAAAGCTTGCCCTTGAGGTTTGAGGTGAAGAGGTAAGTATAGGTATAGATCCAAGTCCCCAGGGCTAGTCTGATTTATTTGGCAGTCCAGACAGTCAATACTTTCAATCTTGGATGTGATGACTTTTCTTTTCAGCATGTGGCTCATTCTTGGATTCCCATTACTTTATTCCATGTGGGGTTGGTGTTTCTTCATTGTTTTCCCCTGTGCATGATTGACACGAGCAGGAAGGAAATGTGGAAACTATAGAAACTATTCTCTGGGCTGAGATAAAGTGCCTCATATTCTTCTGAACCTGACCCCATTGTTTGGTGCTGCACCCACAGGCACGTCCTCTGCCTTGCTCTGGACAGACCAGGGCATCCTCAGTCACATTCAGGCAGTGGTCATCAAGCAAGCATAAAGAGCTGACTCCATTTCCACTGGAATCTGTGGGAGTTTCACCCGTGATTTGATCATGGGAGGAATCAGGCCCCTACTTATAGCATATAAATAGAAGGATTTGATTTGAGGCAGATGGATATCAAGTTGTTCTGAATTTTTCCCCTGATTTCATTAGTGAGGTGATTTGTGTTACAAGGAAAACTTGTTCTGAAGCTGTCATTATTTACCTGAAATGCATCTGTGCTTTGAAGTAGGCTCTGGAAACACAAGCAGAATGAAATTGCTCATAAAGCAGAGGTGGAGTGCCTTTTTCCAAGGTATGAGACTGTTGGGTTCCCTCTACACAGGAATGTAAAATTAATGCCCTAAATTTAAACACTCACTAGGATTTTTTCTTTTTTCTTTTTTTTTTTGCATTCGTGACTTGAGAATGAATTCAGTCGTAAAACGAAATGCAACTGACACATTTGGCATGCAAAACAACCATTGTTTTTGCCAGGAGGTTTCATGTGCACGTGTGTATGTGTTTGTCTGTAAAACAGCTCCTGAGCCTCCACGGAAGACTCACATGATGGAGATGTTGGCTTCGGCTCCCCAGAAGAAGTTAGCAACCAGTTGTGGTCCTCAGTCCCCTTGTGGATCATCCATGTCCTGCTCAGAAGGATTAACTCATCTGTAACCAGTTTCCAAAGATTTAACATCGTACAAGATCACTGCAGCCCCAAACCATTAAATAAAATAATTTAACAACTAGATTCTTTTGGCTGGTAACTGGCATGAGCTCAGACACAGCGTGCAGCTTTGTGTGTGCACCTTGTTTTGCTGCACTACTTTCTTCCCAAATGAATGGTGTGATAAAAGTAGCAGCAGCAGCAGCAGCAGCTTGGTGCAGAGAGCCTAAAAAAAGGTGTTTGTTTCCATTGCAGTGCTTAGCTCATTGTTCCTGCTACTCGTCCTGTTGACCGCCTGCTCAGGAAGGCCATGTTCCCACCAGCCAGGAGCTCCTGCCTGCTCCTCAGTGCTCTGCCACCTAAATTCACACTTCCTAAATTCACAAGTTCCTAAATTCACACTTTTTATCTCCAGTGTCCCCTTCTCCCTCTCTGTTGAAAGAAGTGGTTTTTTACTTCTCTCACAGGGATGTGGTGGGTATATTTAAAACATTTTAAAGCTGGTTGCAGTTCCAAAGACGGCATCAGTGAAACTCACACTGGTGTAACTGGCTGGAGATACAGGGATATTGACTTGACAGCTTTCATGAATCTGGATTTCCTGCTACATCTTCTGGCCATGGGAGGGTTAACTGAAATCCCCTTGTATGCTGGACTTGAATGAAAATGCCAGCAAGCTCTGGTATGATAATATTTATATCTGAAAAATTTCAGTCAGTCTTGGGATGAATGAGATCTCACAGAGACAGAGGTTTGCTTTCCACTTCACTATTTTTCCCTGGTGTTGCTCTTTTTCCCAGAGAAGGGACACACAGGAGCAAACCCCTCGGTGCCCTGGGTGCTGCCAGCATTCCAGGCAGGGTCCTTGCCTCCCTCTCCTGCCTCCTGCAGCTGGGGAACATAGGCAAGTGTTGAAGGGCAAGAGATATGAGTCCCCATGCTCGACTTCTGTGCTATGTGGCTTCCTGAAAGCAAGCACTGAATTAAACAGCCCGCTTTTGGCTGGCTTTTTTGTTGTTGTTGTTGTTGTTTTTTTAAATTTGTCCACCAGATCTGGAACTGAAACCATCAATTCATTTCACTGACAATCTCATTCTCAACTCAAGTCAGAAACAGCTACCTCAGCCAGCACCAGGGTTCTACCTACTGCTTCAGCAGTCCCAGCTCCTGCGGGAGTGGAGTTACACACATCATGTGTTGTGATGTAAGAGAGGATTTTTTATTAAGAAAGCAATGTGAGGAGCTTCCCTAGACACTCACTACACATCTTTATGTCCTTCTTGGAGACACATTAATTAACCCTGCTGTCATCTGCTGAGGTGGAGCAGGGGCGGGTTAGCAGTGGGAAAGGTGGGGAAGGTCCACTTGAACGGGTTTCCCATCATCAGATGCCACAGCATCTGATCAGTGAATTACTCCTGTAATCTCCAACTGTGTCACTTTGAGATCTATTTCCCAGATCACAGGTCCATGTTACTATCATTGCCATAACCCCACGTCACACTGGCTGTGTTGAGAGGACTGAACAAGAATGGGGATCACAACACAATGGCCATGGGAAGGAGCTCTGCTGCATGTCGGTCTCGCTGTGCTGTGTCAAATAGGGACAGTGCTGCCCCGAGCTCCAGAAACCCAAATTCTCAGTATCTGTTCTCATATCTTTCAGAGCTGAACCAAAGTCCACTGAGATCAATGGAGTTTTCACCCTGGTGACCGTGAGTTTTGCATTCAGCTTCCTCAGATGAAAGTGCAAGGGACAGGCAGGAAATTATCCACTAGGAAATCTGTTCAATCATCCCCTTTTAAGACAGACGCTTTGGAAATGATTATGTGCTGTGTAAAGAAATATGGCCCTCTGAATTTATTCAGGCTAATTCTGACTGAACCCAAAGCTCTTTTATACTGTTGAAGCTGTGTAAAGAGTCTTAATGCACACAGAAATTAATTTATAGCCCATTTAAATCACCTTTGTTCTGTCAGAACCTTAGAAAGCAGAAAAGCCTGTATTTTCATACTTGTTTGTTGGTCAAGAGTGTGATTTTCTTTAACTAGTGTGGTTAGAGTGATGTAGTGGGCATTAGAGTGATAGGCAGGCAGAGTAATTCCCTAGGGTGGATGTGTTGCTGGCTTTGTTCAAGTCTAATTTATCCCACTTCTCATAAAGGAATAAACTCCACACACGTAAACACCTCTATAGAGTTACAATTCCAAGCACAGCGGGGAAGTTTCCTGCTTTCCCACACGCAGCAAAGCATTACAATAAACCCTGAGGTCCAAACTGGGAAGGATCTCCTCACTCCATATTGTGGGACGAGTTCAAAAGAGAGCAGTGGGGCAGATGATTGATCTTTTGACAAAAATCTAATTTGTGATGGCCTTGACAAACTTCTCTTACCTTCTATTTGTTGGAATTTCATGTTATTTGCCACACACCTTGAAAGCTTTCCAACTGACATCAGTGGGCTTGACTCTACCTTAAGTTGCCTCAGAGGGTCTTTGTACAAAGAGTTATCTCATCCATACCACCAACTCATTGGGCTCAGGCAATTTCCAGCAAGGACAGTAAAAACCAGGTGTATCAGCCAGGACTAAGCAAAGCTGGGTGCAAAGCAAAGGGAGATCACAGTTCATTTTATTCAAACAAGGAGAACTCTGTTTCCTTTTCCCATAGCCCTCACAGTTTCATCCCCTATCTGGCTGTTTCGGGACAGTTCCTCCCCCTCCCCCAAAAATCCATCTGAATCTCAGGAAGGGCAGTTAAAATGTCACTTTTGATCCCCACTGCAGCATCTCCAGGCTTAGGACAGCCCCGAGCCCATTGCTGCCAAAAGGCCTCTGTGTTACTGGCACATGGACTGGCCACCAAAATCAATCTCCCTGTGTACCCTTAGACTGAACATGCATTTATGGCTGGCTTCAGCCAGGAGACATCTGGCACACGGTTAAAGTTGGGTGCTTGCCCCGGTTCCCAGTCAAGACAGAGATATTCACCATGTGAACCATGCTGCTACTCAGTCAAAACAACTCAAAATAAAAGCACTGTCGACTAACAGTGAGAGGAATTTATTTGGTATAGTTTACTTGGCAAATAATCCTGCACTTCAGATACATTTCAGGAAATCATGACCTATTACTGGATGACTTATCATGTCCACGTGCGGCAAAACTCCTCTAATAAGTCAGTTGTGGTGAATGATTTAATTGTTTATTATTATTATTATTATTATTATTATTATTATTATTATTATT